>PVHX01024852.1:0-23328 GCA_004024805.1 Geosciurus inauris | reverse complement strand
GCTGGTTCTTATATCCTTAGAAACATATCTCCATTTTAAAAAAAATCAAAGGGAATATATGTTATATATAAACATATGTAGCTATAAAAAGCAAAAAATAAGTTAGCAAAGCAGAAGATATTGGAAAATACTTCAATTGCTACCTTTCTAACAAATGATCACCCACATGCACTATAGAATACATGACTAGTGCAAGGGAATTAACTTTTCACACTTAGCACTACTTTTTGTTTGTTTGTTTGTTTCTTAGTCCTTAGCTTATGCACATCACAATTCTGAAGACACTAGAAGAGAATTACAAACTATGGAACTCACTGTCTTAAAATGATTCTATTAAGTATTGATTTTCATTAATGTTCTCCTTTAAAATGGTTTTAGTCTTTTGTGCTTCCCAAATTAAAACTTTATCCTTAGTTTGGCAATTTGGATCTTGTAAGGAGAGGAAAGGGAAAAAAGTTTATGATTCAGGGGTGTAATAAACTCCAGCTGGCATATCATGAGCCTAGTTATGTCAAAATAAATAAATGATCAAAAATAATCTTATTAAAAACAAAATCATATTGAAACTTTGGAAAATAAATTTAGGTAAAACAAGTGAAATGAAAATAGGAAGGATATTAAAATTCAGAACCTGATTGATTATGTATTAGCCAGATCAAAGCCTCTGGGTGATAATGAGACGCTGAACATGGATTACCACCTGTCCTGTTCAACTAGCAGCTGGACCTACCAAGAACAGCTGGACAAGAACACTTATATAAAATTAGTCTTTAGCAACATAAGCTAAAGTTTTTTCACCAGCTTCCCAGTTCTGCATCTTTATCACTCATGCCAGAAGTAAAAAGCTTTTTATATTTTGATGCTGTTTTTGCCTTAGGGAAAATACTGCTTTGAACTTCAATATTCCCAGTAGCTTGCTACCAAGGAATAGAGGTTGTCTTCTAGACCTAATAAGCTAAGATGTCAGATGTATTTTGGTTTTCCTGTCACCGGCTCATCTTGTGTTCTTATATTTCAGCAACAACAAATTCTTTCAAAAGCAAGTAGAAATATAAATTTTAAAAAACCCACATTATTAAAAGTCACCATACTGATTCCTGTACTTCTGTTCATGTATAGTCATTTCATTGCATCCTATTGGCAATGACAATAGGTCTGGTACCAGGGAAGTTTATTCAATAATTTTTTTTTTTTGGTACTGGGGAATGAACTCAGGGGTAATTGACCACTGAGCCACATACGCAGCCCTATTTTGTGTTTCATTTAGAGACAAGGTCTCACTGAGTTGCTTAGTGCCTTGCTGTTGCTGAGGCTGACTTTAAACTCGGGATTCTCCTGTCTCAGCCTCCCAAAGTGCTGGGATTACAGGCTTGCACCACTGCACCTGGCTTTATTCAATAATTTTGATACAAGATAACTTGCAAAAAATAAGGCATATGACGAACTTTATTTGGTATTCTAAATTGTTTTAAAGTCAGCAATCCCTTTTAAGTGTTATTATGGGTTGGGAGTGTAGCTTAGAGGTAGGGTATGTGCTTAACAGGCACAAGGCCCTAGATTCAATACCCAAATAAAAAAGTAAAGAGTTATCAAGGAAAAAATGAATGAGTGAATAAAAAATAATCCATAGCCTTGCTGTTCAAAGTGTGGTCCAAAGATCAGCAGCATCAACACCACCTGAGAGATTTTTAGATATGCAGAATGATGGTCTCATTCTAGATCTACTAGGTCAGAATCTGGATGTGTTTGTTTGTTTGTTTGATTGTTTATTGGTACTGGAGATTGAACTCAGGGACACTCGACCACTGAGCCCCATCCCCAGCCCTATTTTGTGTTTTATGTAGAGACAGGGTCTCACTGAGTTGCTTAGCGCCTCGCCATTGCTGAGGCTGGCTTTGAACTCGCAATTCTCCTGTCTCAGCCTCCCTAAGTGCTGGGATTAGAGGCATGAGCCACCGCGCCCTGCAAAATATCCCTTTTCTGATTTGTCCAGTTACCATTAAGGGGCGGACTGAAACCTAAGATGAGAAGCCCTTGTTGTGCCAGTTATAGGCACTTATTTATGTATGCATTTATTTATATTTTAAGTTATATGCTTTCATATAGAATTAGGATTCAATTAACGGTATAGAAAATGGTAAATATTTCTCACTTATATGAGTTCAGTCTTTCTCAATGAATCTTTTCTGACATCTTAAAATTTCCAATTAGACTTCTTCAAATACTCCAATCAAAGATACCAGTTAAGGATTTCTGTTGATAGAGAAATATCGGAACCGGGCAGACTTCAAAATAACTAGTGTCAGGATTCTAGTGTTTAAAAAGGACCAGTGCTGGGTGCAGTGGTGTACACCTGTAATCCCAGCACTTAGGGAGGCTGAGACAGGAGAATCGCGAGTTCAAAGCCAGCCTCAGCAACAGGGAGGCACTAAGCAACTCAGTGAGACCCTGTCTCTACATAAAACACAAAATAGGGCTGGGGATGTGGCTCAGTGGATGAGTGCCCCTGAGTTCAATCCCTGGTACCAAAAAAGAAAAAAAAAGTAAAAGGACCAGTTAGCAGTCTCCCAAACCCGTTGGCTGAGCGTGCCAGTTCCATCTCTGGATGAAGGGAGAGAAAATTATTTTTTCAGAGCAATTGGGCAGAATGCTGGAAGCAGAAGAAAAGAAAAAGGGAAAGAATGAGGGTTAAGAGGCAATGGCACAATAAGACGCTATGTAGGGTCTTGTAGATGTAGCTCAGTAGAAGAGTGCTTGCCTAATAGGCATAAGGCCCTGGGTTCAATCCCCAGTACAAAAAAAAAAAAAGTCATGTAGTGGTTTGAACATGGACATACATTGGAGAAGAGAATGTCACAAGAACACATGAATGTTTTGTTCCTTTCTGAATAGAAAATGCCATCTACCTTAGAGAGCACTTGGCTAGTTAGGTCTGTAGATATCATCTACTTAGGGCAGGTAGGCCAATTGGTATCTTCAATCTTTCTCAAAGGCTTGAAATCTAGGCACATTCAGGAGTAAGAAAGTCCCTGCAAGATAAAGCTGGTCAATTGTTGAGCTCTAGGTGAGTGAATTTTATGTCAGTTAAAGGAAGTAATATGGGTAAGTTGTCAACAATTTATCAGATAACCAAGTACAATCCCATTAAGATAACAGCTATACCCTTGAATTGAAGACTTATAGGGCCATATAGAGGTGGCTTTTGTCTGAAAACCACAAAGGAACTGAATAATGTGGTCCGTTTTCTGCCACAGAGGCATTAAGACAAAGCAAGAGTTGTTATGTGTGCTTTGCTCATTTTATCAGAAATAACAGGTAATTTTAGAACTAGAATCCTATTCCAAATGCTACAATAAACTGACACCTGCCTACTTTGAAGGAATGAGTCCTCCCAGGGTAATCAAGACTGTGGCTTGTATTTATTCAATTCACCTAAGATTTTAAATGAAAAAATCTCACATAATAAACATTATAAACTCTTATTTTTAAGCTTTTTGGATATATAACGAGTACTAAAACTCTCTTGCCAACTTTGTTGCTTTTCTTAAAGGAATGTAAAGTCATAAAACTTCAACATTGTGATATGCAATTATAATTAAATCTTTATCATAATCAACAGTGCAGATATGGTTTTGTTTATCTGGTTGTTTTGATAGTTCTAAATGGAGAACAAAGTCTAGTTTTTGTTGGTTCTGTATTGAATTCAAATAAAACCATTAAAGTTGTTTTGTTATTTCCTTAACATAGTGTTAAAAAAGATGAACAGCAAAGTATGTGAAAGTTTAAAGACCAGATATGATCTGTTTAATTATCAATATTTTCACTTAATTGGGAAACCATCCTGCATAATTCACATTATTTGTTTAAGATTAAATGAGATAAATGAGGCATGGTGGAACACACCTGTAAATCCCAACAACTTGGGAGGCTGAGGCAGGAGGATTGCAAGGTTGAGGCTAGCTTCAGCAACATAGCAAGACCCTCAAGAATTTAATGAGACCCTGTCTCAAAATAAAAAAAATAAATAAAAGGGGCTATGGATGTAGCTTAGTGGTAAAGCACCCCTGGGTTCAAACTCCAGTGCCAAAAAAAGGGTGGGGGGCACTAAATGAGATAATGTATGTAACTGTATATCAGTATACATTTATTGTAGTTTATTTTACTTTATTTTGCAGTGCTGGGGATTGAACTCAGAGTCTCAAACATGGTAGGCAATTGCTTTACCACTGAGCTACATGTTGAGCCCAGTGTACACTTTATATGCTAGAAAATCAGATTACTGCTAATTTATCGATTTTATTTTTAGTTTAGTGAAGTCTATGAAAATATTATTACACCCTGTTTATATATCAAATATACATACTTAGGTATTATAATTTTAATTTATTTTTGTTTTTATTTTTGTGGTACTGGGGATTGAATGCAGTGGCATTGTACTACTGAGCTGCCTCCCTAGCTTTTTTTATTTTGAGACAGCATCTTGCTAAATTGCCAAGGCTGGCCTTGAATTTGTGATTCTCCTGCCTCAGCCTCCTGAGAAGCTGGGATTATATGCATGTGCCACCATGTCCAGCTTTTTCTTTTATTTTAATTTCTTGATTTTTTCCTAAGGGTGCAGATAAGTAGGTAATGTCTTTGGTGATGTTGACAATAATAAGATACCTAATCCTGAAAATAACTCAAAAATTACCATAAGTATATATTGGCTCCCCAAATACCCGAACTACCATATGTCAAATCAATATCATTTGGAAATGATTTAATTGTTGAAAGTTCTCATGTTTTAAGTGTACTATTTTATACTCATTGTATCTTATTATAAGACTATAGACTAAAATACTATATAGACTACAAAGACAGTAGTCTTTATGCATCCTTGCAGTCCCACCTGCTTAGTACAATGGCTATAAATACTTACTAAATGAATAAAAAGAATACAATTGTAAATGTGCTCATGTAAAGAATTTTTCATTCATGATGCTTCTATCCTAAGCATCTTATCTACAGGATCTTAATCAAAACTAATCTAAATTCCTGCAAAAAGGAACTCGAGTTTCCTTCATGATATATAACACTGAAAAGTAAGAAAGTGAAAAAACAACAACCTAAAATGAGACTATCAGCTTTGATTTAAGAAAGGTAGATTATGAACTGGACAATTATAAAGCTTAGAGTAAGAATATTTGTGTTAGTCAGCTTTTTGTCCCTATAACAAAATACCTGATGTAGGCTACTTATGAAGAAGAGATTTAATTAGCTCACAGTTTGAAAGTTTCAAAATCCAAATGACATAGCACAAGCTCTCTGGCAAAGGCCCCATGGTGCATGGTGGAGGGTGATGTACATGCAGATGGATCACATGGTGAGCCAGGAAGCAGAGAGAGCTGGGTGGAGCCAAATTCAGGCTTTTTTCACAACCCTCTTGTGAAAACTACCAAAGAGTATTACCTTTGGAGACCATATTCAAGAACCTCTCTTTAGGCCCCACTTCTCAAAGGTCTACCACCTTGAAATAGCATCATTTTGAAAATCAAGTCTTTTTTAAAAAGATTATACATAATAGTGAGATTCTTTGTTATATATTCATAGATGCACACAATAGAGCAATATAATTTGGTCAGTTTAGTTCCCCCGCACCTCCCCTTTCCCTTACATCTTCCTACCCCTTGGTTGATTTCCTCTACTCTACCGGCAAGTCTAAGTCTTCAGTCATGACCCTTGGGAAACACTCAAGTCACACCCAAACCATAGCAACACTTAAATCAATCTTTTGAGCCGGGCGTGGTGATGCACACCTGTAATCCCAGCACTTTGGGAGGCTGAGACAGGAGAATACCGAGTTCAAAGCCAGCCTCAGCAATGGTGAGGTGCTAAGCAACTCAGTGAGACCCTGTCTCTACATAAAACACAAAATAGGGCTAAGGATGTGGCTCAGAGGCCATATACCCCAGAGTTCAATTCTCGGTACCACACACACAAAAAAAACTTTTGAAAAGTGCACACGGCATTATATGTATCATTAAAATAAGATTTAGGGAAAAACTAATATAAAAATATGAAAACACTCTAGCTGTTTACAGCCTTGGAATTTTAAAATCTAAATTTTCGTTTTAATATGGTAAAGTTTTTAATAAAAAATAAACTAACAATTTAATATTCAAGTATAAGTTAAAATAAACATATGTCAAATACAAACAAATTTTATTATTTGAAATTCCATTATAAATGGAATTATATCTGTGCTATTGTGCTTTTCATTAGTTTGGATTACAAGTAGCAAACTAGCAGACTTGGGCTAAATTGAGCATGCACACATGTTTTGTTTAGCCCACACGGTTTTTAATTTTTTTATTTGAATTACTCAACATTTAAATATTCAGAGATTTTTTTAGAGTAATCCAAGTTTCTGACTTGTTATATAAATGGAATGATTTGGACTTATTGGACTCCCTTTCTTTTTTTCTTTCTTTCTTTCTTTCTTTTTTTTTTTTTTTTTTGTACCAGGGATTGAACTCAGGGGCACTCGACCACTGAGCCACATCCCCAGCCCTATTTTGTGTTTTATGTAGAGACAGGGTCTCACTGAGTTGCTTTGCACCTCACCATGGCTGAGGCTGGCTTTGAACTCACGATTCTCCTGTCTCAGCCTCCCAAAGTGCTGGGATTACAGGCGTATGCCACTGCACCTAGTTTAGGCTCCCTTTCTTACATGATGGAGCCCATACCACCACTTTAAACAGGGCATGAACTCTGCTGTCTGTAATTCCTACCAGCTATTATAACTTTATAGTTGGCTAGCCTTGCTTATTTACATCAGCAGGCATGTACCTACTAATATTTAAACTCACAAATTCTGTTTTCTACCATTCTGTTTTCTAAAATTCTGTTTTCAAGGCTTGACCATAGTAATCCCAGAATATCTTCATCTGCTTTATGTCAACTAACACCAGCACATGAAGAAAGAAAAAATTGGGATAGTCCTAGACTATTTAAGAAGCGCAAGAGTTGGGGATGTAGCTCAGTGGTAGAGCATTTACCTAGCATGTGCAAGGCCTTGGGTCTATCCCCAGTAACCACCCCCACCACACACACACACACACACACACACACACACACACACACACACATACACACAAAGAAATGGACTCTATAGGGGCTGGGATTGTAGCTCAGCGGTAGAGCGCTTGCCTTGCATGCGTGAGGCCCTGGGTTCGATCCCCAGCACCACATACAAAGCAATAAAATAAAGACATTGTGTCCATCTACAACTTAAAAAAAAACATTTAAAAAAAAAAAGTTAAAAAAAAAAAAGAAATGGACTCTATAATCACAAACTTTCCTCAAGGAAAACACCAGAGCCAGACCATGTCACTGGCAGAAATGCTAATCTTAAGTAAACTCTTCCAGAGACTGGAAGAAACAATACTACCCTGCTTCTTTTAATGAAACCAGAGTAATCTGATACAAATGTTTTTTTTTAATTTTTTTTTTAGTTTTAGATGGACACAATATCTTTATTTTATTTATTTTTATGCGGTGCTGAGGATCGAACCCAGTACCTAATGCATGCGAAGCAAGTGCTCTACCACTGAGCTACAATCCCAGCCCTGATACCAATGTTTGACAAGAATTACAGACTGATATTCTTTTTTTTTTTTTTTTGGTACCCGGGATCGAACTCAGGACACTTGATCACTAAGCCACACCCCCAGCCCTATTTTGTGTTTTATGTAGAGACCGGGTCTTAATGAGTTGCTTAGCACCTCGCCCTTGCGAGGCTGGCTTTGACCTCATGATTCTCCTGTCTCAGCCTCCCAAAGTGCTGGGATTAGAGGCATGCGCCACTGTGCCTGGTCTGATATTCTTAATGAACATGGATACAATAATTCTGAAGAAACTACTATCAAATTAATTCAAATAATCAACATTTGTGTTCATACCTCAAAATCAAGTTAGGATTATTTCAAGAAAGGAAAGCAGCACTGGGCCAATTAGACATCCATATTTTATTATTATATTTTCTCTTTCTTTCTCTTCCTTCCTTCCTTCTTTCTCCTCCTTCCTTCCTTCCTTCCTTCCTCTCCTCCTTTCTTTCTTTCTTTCTTTCTTTCTTTCTTTCTTTCTTTCTTTCTCTCTCTCTCTCTCTCTCTCTCTCTCTCTCTCTCTCATCTCTCTCATCTCTCTCCATTGCTGGGGATAGAACTTAGTATTTTGTGTATGCTAAGCACCACACTCTACCACAGAGATATATCCTCAACTCAATATCTTTGGGTTTTCCCCCAATATCCTTGTTTTAAAGAACAAAACTTAATCTCTATCTCTCTATCTCATATGTTACACACAAAAAAATCAATTTCACATGAATTATATACCTAAATGTGAAAGTTAAAAAAAAATAAAGTTGGGATGGGGATGTAGCTCAGTGGTAGAACACTTGTCTAGCATGTACAAGGCCCTGGGTTCCATCCCCAGCATTGCAAAATAACTAGCTAAATAAATAAAACATAGTTTCTAGAAAATAATACAAGAAAATGTATTTACAATCTTGGGTTAACAAAGATTTCTTAAATATGACACAAAAAGAATTATCCATAAAGGAAAATTTATATATTTTGTGTCATATTTAAGGCTAACCTTAAAATTAATTCAGTGAGTTAAAAGGCAAGCTATACAATAGTAGAAAATATTTGCAACACATGTAATTTACAAATTTACCACAATATGTTAAAAAGAAAACTCCTACAGATCAATAAGAAAAAGAGA
This sequence comes from Geosciurus inauris, assembly GCA_004024805.1. Lineage (NCBI taxonomy): Eukaryota > Metazoa > Chordata > Mammalia > Rodentia > Sciuridae > Geosciurus > Geosciurus inauris. The sequence goes on along the minus strand of PVHX01024852.1, from coordinate 14,565 downwards.
AACAAATCAATTTTAAAAAATAGCTAAGAGACTTGCCTATTATCACACAACCAAATATCCAAAATGACCAATAAATACATGTAAAAATGTTCAACCTTGTAAGTATTAGGGGAATGCTAATTAAAATTATAAGATTCTATCTGCTCTGCACAGTGCCGCATGCCTGTAATCCCAGTGATTTGGGAGATTGAGGCAGGAGGATCATTAGTTCGAGGCCAACCTTGGCAATTTAGCAAGACCTTGTCCCAAAACTGAAAAAAAAAAAAGTGGAGGTGGTGGGTAGGGGAAGAAGTTGGCGATGTAGCTAAGTGGTAAAGTATCCCTGGGTTCAATCTTCATTGCTACTTTAAAAAAAAAGATTCTATCACATACTCATTGCAATGGCTAAATTTTTAAAGATTGATAATATCAAGCATTCTTAAGATGGAACTACTAGAATTTTCATATGTTGCTAGTAGAAGTATAATTGGTATAATTACTATGGAAAACTGGAAGTACCTATTAAAGCTCAGCATACACATACCCTCAATATCCTAAGTATATACCAAATATATATGTATGCATATGTGCACCAAAAGACACACAAGAGAGTGTTCATAGGAATCTTATTTATAATGCCTATTGGGAAGAATCAAAAAGCCTATCAATAATTGAATAGATAAATATGGTTTATATTTACAACAGAATATCATACAGCAATGAAAATGAATGACAGCTAAGTACAAGAACATAAATTAATCTCAGAAGCACAATGCTGAGTCTTAGACACAAAAGAGTATACACTGCATCATTTCATTTTTAAAGAGTGAAAAAAAAACAGGTAAAGCTAAACCACAATGTTTTAAGGCAGGGTAGTGGTTACCTTTAGGATAAGGGACAATATACATATTGTCTCTTTTGGGTTGTTGATAATGTTTTATTTATTGTCCTAGCTTGTGAACCTGAATGTGCTCATTTTGTGATAATTACATTGAACTGAACATTTATCACGTGTACACTTTTTGAATGTGTTATTCAAGTAGAAAGAAAAAACTAATTCAATCAACATACTTTTTTTTGAAAATGCCCTTGAAAACAATGCATCCAATACAACATATTACTGAAAAAGTATTGTCTAATGATTTATTGTTGTTGCTATTTTAAGAACATTTAGGAAAAACCACACCATATTCTCTCATCCATTTATTAAGCAAAGATATCTTAATAAGTAATGAGGCTTAGGTTAAAATTATGTCACAGCCTCACCTGCTGGTTGTTTTCCATAGCTATTCTTTACACTTGCCTCTATTATCTGGAGATCAAAAATTTTCCATGCTTGTTGCTTTTAAAATTTATTTAGGACAAGATAGTTTAGAATCTAAGGCAAGGCAGTGGGCTGGGTTGCAGGGTCTGTGGCAGTACAGGATGGATATTAAATGGCCATATCAGTTAAGTGTAGAAAATACAGTTGTCATCCTTAAACAAATGGCTAAACAAGTAAGTTAAAGAAAGAACATGGTATTTTCCAAAGCTTAGGTGAACTGTGGACTGGCTGGCCTGGGGATGAAAAAGAGACATGATTATAAAAATTCTTCCTTTGTGTGGCTTACCAACAGGAATGGATTAACAATATGGCACAAGGGAACAAGCACTCAATTTAGAGAAAAGCAATTTAGATCCCAGGTCTTACTTCACACAAAGTGATCTTAGCTAAATCAAGATATGTGAGAGCCCATTTCCACATCTGTAAAAATGAGGATAATCAAAACATGCTACTCAAATCCTCCCTGCAATACCATAAGAATCAAGTGGGATAACAGATGTAAAAGTATATTATAACAAACACATGGGATTACTTGTAAATTCTCTACTTGCATATGACTTTGACCCCAACAATCATGGCATTGTAGAAGAACACAGGGCCAGGTATCATAAGATATGGTTTTCTAAGGCAGTTTAGCTATCTTACCAAAATTAATTTCCCCCTTTGGACCTCCATTTTTTTGGTTGGATTTTTTGGGTTGGATTATCTCTAAGATTTTTTTCTTCTTAAATTTCACAACTTTTCACATTTGAATAAATCTGTTTCTGCAGCCTAATTAGTTGACTGTATTAGAGAGCATACTGATGACGCTTTATAGAGGTGTGCTATCAGAGATAAATTCAAGGACAAGTTTCAATCCTAGACTAAGAGGGAGTTGTCTTTTGAGGCAGAGACCTGATCCCTTAAATGATAATGACAGAACATGACCACTGAAGAAAGGCAAGAAGTTTCTAGTTGATGGTGTTTTGAATCCATTTCCTTAAATGGAACTCAAATGTAAAATTCTTGTTCTGAATGAGGTGGTGCTGATTGAACAGTGCTGACCTAAGCAAATCTTTTAAAGTGTCCAGTGTCCATGTGTGTTTTGGTAGTGTGTACTCAGGATCCGGTATTTGTGTTTGCAAGAGACATAGGTTTGCTTTCAATATATATCTGTGTGAATTGGTATTATCTATTGGTGATCTATATAATTGATTCTGATCTTTCTGACCTTTGTATTTATGGGGAACATGTAAAAATAAATTAAGACTGATAGAAGAGCCAAAAAAATAGGAAGCTCTCAATTATGAATTTTGAGAATTGACAAGATGAATTTAATTTTGATAATATAATAGATTCATTTGCATTACCTAAAGCTTGAAAGCAAAAGCCAAGACACTAAGCATGGAGAAGTATGTACTCTGGTTGTGAGAAGGTATTCAAAAAGTGACTTTTTATAATGGTAGACATTAAAAAGTTTCATGACTACTGGGCACAGTGGCATACATCTGCAATCCCAGCGGCTGAGGTAGGAGGGTCATGAGTTCAAAGCTAGCCTCAGCAAAAGCGAGGCACTAAGCAACTCAGTGAGATCCTGTATCTAAATAAAAATACAAAATAGGCTGGAGGTGTGGCTCTGTGGTTGAGTGCCCCTTAGTTCATTCCCCTGTAATCCCCCTGCCAAAAGTTTTATAACTAACTCTTCAATATATGCCTGAGGAGAGACCAAGGATTTAAGATCAGAGGGAGCTGTTGAGAAAATCTTCCTGCAGTATTAAAAACTGAACATGGATGATCCAGAAAACAATGAGAAATTTTTTCTTGAATCAGAAGAGAATAGATTCTTGTTGATCTGGAATTGTTTCAGTTTAACTCTGTCATGGGAATAAACTGAATGACTGCCACTATAATTGAATAGTCCTTCAAACTCTATGACTATCTGTAAATATGGCATTTAAAAATAAGACTGATAGCTTAAAGGCTTGTGGTTGTGAAAAAATACTGAAATTATCATTGAGAAGAACCAACTTTTTCCATTTTCAAAAAACTAATGGCAACCTATTTTTTAATCTAGTGGATGATGACTTCAGTAAAGACAACTTTGTCACAAAGATTTTTATGGAGACCTGCAGTACATTGAGTGATTCCCCTGGGAAAACGCTGTTTATTGCTCCTTTTACAGTGGGTCAAGAGACTCTGATTTCCAGGACAGAGCTATTTTATAGGCATCTTTTAAAACTCTATCTAAAGGCAGACAGGCGGTTCCTAATGCTACAAAGAACTACTCTGAGCTAAGTGAAAGAATTACCAGCAGACAAGTGGGAACAAATAACAGGGCTTATAACTGTAATCATTGCTCACACAAAGTTTACTCATAATATTCCTGGTGCCAAGTCGCAAATGCTCCCACTTCTCATGTGATTGCTAGAATTTTCTTATTGTCATCAGATTGCCAGGCTTTTGGTTATTATTTAGGTTTCATGTTCTACAAATGGATTGGAATAGTTCTAAATTGGATCAAATCTTAGAGCACTACTGGTGAGGTCAGATCTTTCTCTCCTATTAGCTATTCTTAAGCATTTGAGTTTCTATGTTATAGCATATTCTTTGGCATTTATAGTGTGATCTACTCTTAAGAAAATTAATCTTTTCTAATGTCTGTACTTACCTTCCTGTCTGTACTTAATATACAATTGTATATTATGTTAAACACCATCACTTATAAATGCTAGTGGCTAAGCCAGGAAAATTGATAGGTAGAATAGTGGAGAAGAGCCCCTGAATACTAAATCTATGATTATATACTACATCTGGTCTACCTGCATCAGTTCATACTCCATGGTCCTCATGCAGTGGTAAAATAAACCTTATATGATGCTCTATATGGCCTAAAAGCTTCTATATGGCTGTTTGAAAAAGCACAAGAGGAAAAGGTGTAATCTGAAGACTACCACCCCTGAGTGAGAGAGCAAGTAACTAGTAGTGAATGTAAGAAAACTTCTCTTCTGTGGATTCTTTGGATATCCATGGTGTAAGTATTTAAGCTTGTAAGAAAAAAACATCAAAATATTGAGAAGAAAGATATAATGCTTGAGAGGTCATATCCAGTGGGATTCTATTCAGTTTTTGGCTTTTAAGATCTGTTGGAACCTAAAGCTAACTTTGAAGTATTTTCATTATGTAAGCGAAAAAGAAAGAGTTGGTGCTGGTGTTACAAAGTCAGAAGTGGTTTTCCTAACAGTAAGTCATGGATTCCTGCCTAATGGGTTTGAATTATGCTGACATTGTGCATATTTAGAATACAGGTATCTGATTGGCTGGTACTGTCTCTAAATGGGGTCCTGGAAGATGGAAAACTTGAAGTAAAAAATCTGTTCTGGTCTTTGTTTGATGAGCAGCCATGGATTAGGAGTAAAGTGATGGAAGATTGTGAGTTCTATGGTCCTATAGTTCTGGAGCACTCACAGTGATATGTGGCTTCTGGAGGTATTGTTGCCTTTCTATGGGTTGCAGTTTATTGGCTGAGTGGCTCAAATGAACAAGAAACTCTTCCACCTTGAGACTGAAAGGACAATAGCATTGGTGGGTCCCTAACTGAAAGCCCTAGGCTTTGCTCCATTTTGTTCTGTTAGTGTGGGCTAGCACAAGCTTGTCTGTAAGCACCTGAGTGGAATGCACAATTGCTAGTCCTTACATGTGTAGCAGGAAAGATGGCTATGATTCATTTTTAAAGGTAAGAGATGCATGCATATCGGTCCACATCCAAGCTTGGGGCAACACTTCCAAGTTTGAGCTATGACAAATTTGTAGAATAAATGAAAATGAAACATTTCACTTGAATTTCATAATTACCTACTACTGGTGTGATTTAGAAGCAGCTGGTGGGTCAATATGGTGCTCCTTTTATGCATTTGAGTACTGAGAAAAACATAATGCTAGATATACCACTGTTAAAGTTTCTCAAGTAACACACACACACACACACAGAGTAATAGTGATGACATCATTGTTAGAGACTCAGCTAAGATAATATTGGTCTTTATTTGACTCATTTTAAAATTCCATCTAAAGATGAATGAGAACAATCACTGACCTATATCTACAGCATGGTTCTATTTTTTTTCCTAAATGAGTTCACTAGAGGATCTAACAGCTTAAATCTATTTCTCATGAATTAAATAAAAAAAACCCTGACCATATATAATGCTTTAAATTGAACCAAATATGTTCATGAATATGGACTCTCCGGATTCACGTAGGACATGTTACTAGTGAGCAGCAGGTTGGCAATGAGTAAATGCTGCTCAGCAGGTCAGACATGTACAGTTGGAGAAAGATCAAGAAATTTGGCTAGTATCCTAGGCAAAACACAAATGTGGAAAGGAGATGATCCACATTGCAATTAAAAAAATCTGTATAGACAAGAGATCTAGTACAGTACACGTACACACAAGAATCATAAATATCTTCGGAGAGAGTTTCAGTAGGCTTTGTCTTTGAAGATCCCCTACCATTTTTTTTTTAAACAAAACACAACAAAACACCTCCTGTTGCCCTGAATGCTAATGGTGGAAGGCTGTTGCTATGGTGATGCTAATTTCAACACTGTTGCCTGTGGACTTCGCATGAACTCGCTGTTTTAACTTCTGCAAATGTCATTTACAAAATGAAAACCCATTAATGATTAGCGAGGGCACAATGTTCCACTTTAATTAGAATAATAAGGAATGCGGATGCACAAAATACAGGTTTGTGAATCGCTACTGAGCCTACACTGTCAAAATTAATTACTACAGGTGAGGATTTGGTTCTGTTTTTTTAAAGGAAGATTTGGAGTAGAACAGTTGTATTTTGACTTAAAAAGAATTAAAAACTCCTTTTTAAATTCAAAGGTTAAAAAGAAAAAGAGAACATCTTCCTGGTAGTATGCATAAAAAACTAACTGTGAAGAGTCAAGCACAAGCTAAAATGAAGGGTCAGATATTTCCAACCAAATAAGAACTGAAGAAAATCCTACTAGTTGCTATTTTTAATAACAGGGTTGGGGGGTGATGGAGGTAAGTTGCTCAAATATTTATAAAATAACTATCTAGAGATAAAGTACTTCATATGGCAACTATCTTGATGTATTTGGATTTATGTGTCCTCACAAGGAACTAGAGAGCATTTAAAACAACAGGAAACAGATAAGTAGAGACGAAAGTAAGTTCTTTTCTATGGCAAAAGATTGGCTTACTTTAAAATAAAGATTTTTTTTCACCTGTAAAAATTTTGTGGCAAAATCTAAAGATGGGCCAGGAGGGGTGTATTCCATATTTAAATTTGTTTCCACATGGTTTGCTGCAAAGATTGCCTTAGATGATTTTATTTTATTTTATTTTTTAAATTTTTTTAGTTGTAGATGAACACAAATATCTTTGTTTTTATTTATTTATGTGGTGCTGAGGATCGAACCCAGTGCCTCGCGCATGTGAGGCAAGCGCTCTGTCACTGAACTACAATCCCAGCCCTGATGATTTTATTTTTCATCCTCTAAAATCCTATTTTGGGTCATCCCCTAGTCAGTAAAATCATTTTATGTTATTAGAGCACCTAACCAAAAACTAGTGGTATTTTTACTGGATGAGGAAGGAGCAAAACATATTTTTTTGATATTAGATAAATCTTCCTACAAAAGTTCCAAACCTTTGGGCTTTGGCAAGATATGACAAAGGGGGATGTCACCAATACTCTATGCAGTCTCTAGAGCAATTTGTGAAAAACCTCAGAATATTCTGGGTCTTGAATCAAGCAATATTATAGGGTTTGTAGAACTATCAAATTACCTGTATTATAGAGGTGAAAGCTGATTTGTGGTGGCCTTACTTGTCTACCTGATATTAAGCCAAGATTATTTCACTTGGGAAGACTGCTGACATCTTCCTTCAAAAGGGTAAAATAATAAGTTAGGGCACCTTTGTATTTAAGTTTAAACCTGAATTGCTCAACCAAAGGTAGGACACAAAGTTATATGAACAGTATCTTCTGTATTTTATTAGGAGATTGACAAAAAACTGAAAGAAGATGTTACCAACATGCCCAAAGCAATTGTTTGGGTGGTTATTGACAATTTAAAAATTTTTTAAATCTTTTTCTATGTTTTCCACAGTGAAGACTTATTAATGTTTTTATAGGGGGAAATCTTACAAATACTTTTTTTTTCTGTGATGCTGGGGATTGAATCCAGGGCCTTGCACATGCTGGGTAAGCGCTCTATCATTGAGCTACATCCTCAGCCCTTTTTATTTTTATTTTGAGGCACGGTCTTGCTAAGTTGCCCCAGCTGGTCTCAAACTTGGGATCCTTCTGCCGCAGCCTCCCAAGTAGCTGTAGCTGGGATTACAGGTATACACCACCATGCTTGCCAAACAAATACTAATTTTAAAGAAATTATTGTGTACATGTCCAGTTTCAACTCAGAGTGTTATAGAGTTGCACAGAGGTAGCTCCCATATTTACAACAAGGAAAAAAACAGACAGATAAATTCATGACTTTTCACCAATCTTTCAGAGAAGTGATGTCACAAAACAAACATCTACCCTGAAATCTGGAGAGACATAGGCACTATCATTGAGGCCAAGGGCCTGAGTGTTTGGGTCCTTTGGGCAGAAGTCGCCAGATGTTGTCTAAACTGGTAGGGAGATGAAGTTGCTGGAGGAATATGAGAACTATCCTGAGAGTGGAGCTCTCAAATCCCAACCTTTTGTAGGTTTTTTCTTCCAGGACCTGTAGTAGGCTATCACCTGGAGGATAGAGAGAATCTGGAGAAAGCTCTCCTAAGCCTCTGTGATACTGATTGGGGAAGGGGACACAGAAGCCAGTCACTGTCAATCTGCCCACATCCTTCTCTCTTAAGGAATGAAAGGCTTAATTTACAGAGAAAAGGGTATGACTTGAGGGCACTGGTGAAACAATAGTACAGTTGGGGGAAGGGAACACCCAGATTCCAATCTCACTTATGTTAAAAAACAAAACAACACAAAAAACCACAAACCAACAACAACATTAATCTGAAGAGCAAAGGGCCTCAGGGCCACAGACTGAGAACATGGATGGATACCAAAGGCAATTCTGGAAAAGGGAATGGGAGATTGAGAATACCTCTGGCAAAGGGAAAAAGACAATTGTGAAAGCCACAACTTCAAGACACAGACCAACTATGTATTAATCTGAACACCAGAGAATGCCCATGCCCCATACCCTAGCACCATACTAATAAGCCTCCAGTGATAACATAAATGTCATCAGAGGAATTTGAAATCTTTCATGTCCATGACAACAACGTACCTCAACCATGATAATCACAGCAATAACCAACACCAAACAGACCAACTTAATCTACCTAGTCAGATTAAGGTAAAGTGACACAAAGCCAATTTAATATCTTAATATCTACCATCTATACAAGGTGTCTGACTTTTCACCCCCAAAATTCAAAGTCTGCCTAAAGACAAGAAATACCACAGTATAAAGAGACAGCAATCATTAGAACCATACTTAAAATTTTGAATAACTATAAATAATATGTTCAAATATCTAATGGAAAAGGAAAACAATATGTAAGATCAGATAGTAATTTCATTATAGAGCTGGAAACTTTAAGAATGAATCAAGGGGACTGGGATTGTAGCCCAATGGTGTGAGGCACAGGGTTCGATCTTCAGCACCACATAAAAATAAATAAATAAAACAAAGATATTGTGTCCATCTACAACTAAAAAAATTTAAAAAAAAGAATGAATCAAGGGTTGTGGGGGATGTGGCTCAGTGGTTAATTCAATCCCCAGTACCAAAAAGAAAAAAAAGAAGAACGAATCAAATGGAAATGCTAGCAATAAAAAAAAAAGAATAAAAAATGAAGAATGCTTTAAATGGGCTCATCTATAGATTTGACATGGAGAAAGAAAAAAAAATCAGTTAACACAAAGACAGGGCAATAGAAATTACTCAAGCTGAAAAGAAAAAAGTGAAAAATAATGCAGTTTTAACATAAGTTTTCAGTATTAGCTCAGGATCCAGACAACAGCTACTTTTCAGATTAAGTAACAGTTTGGTGCATTTTTTTTTTTTTTTTGGTTCCAGGGATTGCACCTTGCACCCAGGGGCACCCAACCACTGAGCCACATCCTCAGCCCCTTTTTCTTTTTTTGTATTTTATTTAGAGACAGGGTCTTGCTGAGTTGTTTGGGGCCTTAATGAGTTGCTGAGGCTGGCTTTGAACTCCTGATCCTCCTGCCTCAGTCTCCCAAGCCACTAGGATTATAGGTGTGTGCTACCGTGCCCAGCCCATATGGTGCATTTATGCTAACCAGGTATAACAAATCATGAATCAAAGATTTTACTGAAAGAAGACCCCTAATAAAGCAACCAAGATGGTGTGAAGTATTTGAAGGGCTAGTGACCATTCAGTTGTTTATAATCATCTATTTTTCAAATGTTCGTTTTAGATTAAGAGTTTTAAGAAATAAAAAAGGTCCAGCCGGGCGCGGTGGCTCAAGCCTGTAATCCCAGCACTTAGGGAGGCTGAGACAGGAGAATCGCGAGTTCAAAGCCAGCCTCAGCAATGGCGAGGTGCTAAGCAACTCAGTGAGACCCTGTCTCTACATTAAACACAAAATAGGGCTGGGGATGTGGCTCAGTGGTCGAGTACCCCTGAGTTCAATCCCCAGTACCAAAAAAAAAGAAAAAAGAACTAAAAAAGGTCTGGACTACAAAATAACAAATATGTTTCTCTTACTCTCTAGAATTAGTAATGATTAACATTTTAATGTTTGCTCAAAGCTTTTTAGTAAAATAAAACACTGTTAATGAAATGCAGGTCCTCTTTGATGGCCTTTTCCTTACACTATAACTACTACAATAATTTTGATGTTTATTTTTCTAGGCTTTTAAATATTTAAAAAAAATTAGTCTTCCTGAGGATGTAGCTCAGTGGTAGAACACTTGCCTAGCATGTGCAAAGCCTTTGGTTCAATTCCTAGTACTGAAAAAAAAATATATATATATATATTAATCTTTAAAAAATCTTAAGACTTCATCTTCATCCTTCAAAAGGTAAAAAACTTTAACATTTGCCCTTCCAACACCCACAGTTATATAAAAATAATATCTATATTAATAACTCCAACCAAGACCCATCTACTCTCCTCTAAACCCTGGCTACATATTACCTCTCTACTTGATAGTGCTTGTTGGATGTCACAAATCATCTTAAACATCCAAACTGCTACCACAAATTCATTCTTTCTTCAATGTCCTCTCACTGTAAATAATCACCAATTGTTCATTGCCCAGAAACCTAGGTATGATACTTTTTAAAAAATTTTTTTTAGTTGTAGATGGACACAATGTCTTTATTTTACTGCTTCGTACATGGTGCTGAGGATCGAACCCAGGGCCTCACGCATGCAAGGTAAGCGCTCTACCGTGAGCCACAGTCCCAGCCCCTAGGTATGATACTTTGAGATGTTTTTATTTCTCTCCACAATTTTCTTCCTATGTTATTTACCCTCAAACTCTAAGGATTTTTACCTTTGAAGTATATCTAAAATCTGTGTCTTCCTCTGCCTTCACTCTAACATCATCTTGGTCTAAGCACCATTATGTCTTACCTGACTTTTTCTTTTTCTTTTTTTGGTACTGGGGATTGAACCCCAGGGGCACTTTACCACTGAATTACATCCCCAGCTCTTTTTATTTTTTATTTTGAGACAGGGTTTTTTAAGTTGCTGTAGCCCTCTCTAAGCTGCTGCAGGCCTCACTAAGTTGCTGAAACTCGTCTTGAACTTGCAATCCTTCTGTTTCAGCCTACTGAGTTGCTGGGATTATAGGCATGCTCCACCACGGCCAGCTTTCACTTGACTTCTGTCAATAATTTTTAAGTGTTTGTATCCATGGGGTCCCCATTCCCATTATTTGCATCCTCCAGAGGGCTTATCAAGTTTTCCCCTTCTCCCTTTAATACCGGTCATACTGTTATCTTAGTCCCTGTGTCAACATGTTCTCACCTGCTAAATTACCTTGGCATATGACCTTCTCTCTTCTTTATGTGTGTATGTTAATACTCATCCTCAGTGTCAACTACATTATCTGCTCTTTGGCTATACTTTGGAGATATCATGGATGCTACTCTGTATCCAGCACAGTTATCTAGTGCACATATATGGTAAGTAAATATTTATGGAATGAATGAATCAACCAACCAGCCAAGAGCATATCTTTAGATAACTACTTCAAATTTTTCTTAGGCCAGGAGAATTCAACCATTTAAGTACATGAGAATTGAAAAGCATTTTAGCATTTGTGAGAAATTTTGAAAGCAGTACCAAAAAGTGATTTCTGTTTTTACCAATATAACAGAGGTTAAACAAAATATACCAAGTAAAAAATAACTTCATACTAAATTGGCTAATTATGGGTGAAATTGGCCACTTATGCTTCTACAATGATCAGAGACACCCTTGTAAACTATGCTTCTAATCTATGCCTCTTTAATGAATAATAATGCATTTTATAGTTTTATGCTTTCATTTTAGCACTTGAGAACAGTTTACAAATACACTAATTTATCTCTGCAATGGTATTGTACTCCTATATTACAGGCCAATTCAAGAAAGTAAATCACAACAGATTTTGAAAGCATATGGAAAATTCTTGGATGCCTAAGAAAAAACTCTGTACTTCCTGTATCTTGCTTATATATGTTTTTATAGTCATAGATCTTTAACAGAACTGAAACAAAAACAGCGATAATTACTTTAGATCTTTTATTTAGATCATATGAAAATGATTGACAATACCTTTATTTTGGGGACTTTTTATTGTGATAAAATATACATAATATAAAATTTACCTTTTTAAATATTACTTTTAGTTATAGATGAACACAATACCCTTATTTATTTTGTGTGGTGCTGAGGATCAAACCCAGTGCCTCACACATGCGAGTAAAGCGCTCAACTGCTAAGCCACAATCCCAGCCCCAAAATTTACCTTTTTAACCATTCTTTTTGTTGTTTTTTACGGTATTGGGAGTTGAACCAAGGGCCATGTGCATGCCAGATGAGTGTTTACCACTGAGCTATATTCTCAGCCCTTTCTAAATTTTATTTTCTAAGACAGGGTTTCACTAAATTGCCCAGGTTGGCCTCAAACTTGTGATCTTCCTGCCTCAGGTTCCTGAGTTGCTGGGATTACAGGTGTATGCCACCAGACTCTGCTACTTAAATCCTTTTTGAAGATTGTTTCTATACTGCTTAAAGCAAATTAAACATTATGAATGACCAATTCTATTCTTTGCAAAACTATGCCATTTTTTCTTCTCTAGAATAGTTAATAGCAACTGCCTGCCTCTCTGGCTCATCTTAGGCCCCAGGTCCTATTTGTTTCATGTCTATTTCCTCTACTAGGAAGACAGGGACTAAAAGTTCCAGAACAGGGACTGTGAAGTCTTAGGATTTCCTCTCATCCCAATGTGATGACATCCCATCCCATAATTCTAAGAATCATATAGATATGGTTTTTATATATATTGATGACTACAAAAGTTATAACGATTGGCCTTACCTCTTCCCTGAGTTTTTTAATTCAAATTTAGAGTGGCATACTTGGATGCCCAATAGGTGCCTCAATTTTCAAGTTTAAACCCAGGCAGCTTCAGTATTTCTGTTTAGAAGAGTGGTTATTTAGGTGGCAAGCTCATTCTTTTGTTTAGATTAAATGTTTGCCTCTTGTTGCAGGGATAAAGAGTGGCCAGTGTGCATTACTGGAGCCCAGAAGCTCTCCAAGCCACCCATCTGGTGGTGTCAATGGTCTCTAAGACAGATTTCTCTTTCTAAAATAATTATTACTTTTTATTTATTTTTAATTGACAAATAATCATGTATAGTTATGGGGTCCAAAGTGATGTTTTGATCTATTCAGGCATTGTAGAAAGAATTGATCAAGCTAATTATTTGTTACCTCACCAACTTTTCTTTGTGGTAAGAATATTAAAATTCTATTCTTTTAGCAAATTTGAAATATATAATACATTAGTATTAACCGTGGTCACCATGCAGTAAAATAGATCACTTTGGCAATTTTCTTTACCAAACATGCTTTTCTTCAGGTACCTGTTCTAGCCAAAAGCCCAGGAGACACTTGGATTAACTTCTTTCCCCCACTCCCGACCTCCAATGCATCAACAAAATAGGTCAATTGTTTCCAAACCATATTCCCCAAACATAGTCACTTCTCATGTTCTCTATTGCTATCATTATCTAGAACTAACCTACCTCCAGTACTTTCCACATTACTTACTGGTCTCACCTCTTCCACTCTGTGTCTATTTCCTAACTCCAACTTATGTGCTCCACCAAGTGTATTAACATGGCAGCCTTTGGGAGGCTGAGATAGGAGAATCATGAGTTCAAAGCCAGCCTCAGCAATGGCGAGGCGCTAAGCAACTCAGTGAGACCCTGTCTCTAAATAAAACACAAAATAGGGCTGGGGATGTGGCTCAGTGGTCGGGTACCTCTGAGTTCAATCCCCCGTACCAAAAACCCACCCCCAAAACAACAACAACAACAACACAAAAGAAAAAACATAGCACCAATTATGTCTTGCCAATCTAGTCTAGCCTCCAAGTAACAAAGCACTAGCATAAGACAAAACAAAAACAAAACACCTCCATCAGACTTTACCTAGGGCTATGAGAAAGGTCAATATTTGCATTTCAAAGGTTTTCCTCTTTGGGGTGGCAGAAAAAATTATTCAGGGCTGTGCTTCAACTGGCTTCTTATTTACAAACCAGGTATACCTTGCTCATTTGTAACAAAACTGAAAGTAATGTTTGGCAATAAGTGTAACTTATATTGTGAACATTAAAAACAAGTAAGACATATGTCTGCAAAGTGTTCATGTTGTTGTTATTTATGGCTGTATGTACTTGAACTACCTCAAGAGACAATCAGGGGAAGTCCCAGGCAGTTAGACATTTATAAGATTGTCTTGTTTGAAAAGAACACATGAAACTTGGAAATTGGGTAAACACATTTACTATAACACTCAAGTTAAAGAATTGAGAACTGTCCAATGCAGATTTGTATAGAATTAATTTTCTAAGATTAAAAAACTGGGTTAAATTATGCTTTTATAATGTACAACATTTAAGAGTTCATATATCTTTTTTTTTTTTTTTTTTGGTACTGGAGATTGAACTCAGGGGCACTCGACCACTGAGCCACATCCCCAGCCCTATTTT
>PVHX01024851.1:0-23328 GCA_004024805.1 Geosciurus inauris | reverse complement strand
AATCCCAAAAAACCAAATGCCGAATGGTCTCTCTGATTAGTGGATGCTGATGAATAAGGGAGGTGGGAATGGGAAACATAAGAGAAATAGAGAAACACTGGACGCGACATGGGGGAGGTGGGGGGCAGGAAAGGGGAATGGGTATAGTAAAGATGGTTGATAAAAAATATATATAAATATATATATATATATATATATACTGTTCATTGAAAGTGCATATAAAGGTGTTTAATATGAAGAATGTAATCTGCTTATAATTTTGTGCAAAGTTAGAAAAATTATGATTCTAACAATTTTTTTTCTATTTGCCTCAACAAATGTTTTCAGTGAACAGTGTGTACAGCTTCTGAAAATGTGTTTTTTTCTGTTATGTTTGATAACATGTATTAAAATGCAACTTTTGAGAAAAATTAAAAAATAAAAAAAAATGTCTGCTTCCAATGGTCATGTCAAAATATTCTTATAAATATGTAACTCTGGGTGCAAATTCTCTGAGCTTCAGTTAATTTGTATATGTAAAATAAGGACATTATACCTAACTCTCAACGTTATTCAAAATGAGGTCAAATAAGATAATGTATAAAAAATATTTAGCACACTGCTCACTAAATGGCAACTTTTAGTAGTAGATAATAGATATGTGGTACATGTGAAATAGCCCTTTTAATTAACTATATGATTTATGAATTTTACCTAGCTGTCTCTTATGTTGGCTCACTTTTTTGAGCATTTGCTATATAACAGAACCCTACTGGGTTTTTAATCTACAATAAGTCATTTAAAGCTCAAAACAACCTATGAAATAGGTAATACTACTATCTGGATTTTACAGATTAAAAAAAACTGAGGCTTAGGGAAATGAAGAAAATTATCCAAATTATACAGTAAGGTGGCAGCAAAGCTTGAATTCTGATTCAGGCAATTTGACCTAAAGTTTTTCATTTTTAGCCAGTGTATTACAACACAAATATGAAATTCCTTTACTGAAATTATGAAATCATCATAAATATAGTTACAAATCAGTTCAATGTAAGACATTACTTTGACTATTTGCAAGTCTAGCAAAAGGAACTGTAGAATGAGCTGAATACTTTTTGAATCATATCCAGAAATTCGAACATTGTTATTGCTGTTTTCCCTAATGATAGCATCCTGTGTTGGACAATTTCTAAAAATTCTACTCTAAATTTTCAAAACATATAGATTTATAATTTCATAAGAATACGAAGTTTTCAAGTTAATTGATTACTGCTTACAATTTGGCTAGGTCAGCCTAGAAAAGTAACAATGCTATAAAAAAAAAAATCAAGTAACCTGTAGCTTGAGAGCAATATAAATAGGTACTCTTTCTCAAATATTGTACTAGTCTAACCAACGATGTAATTTTTCACATGAATCCATCCATAAGTACACAATTAATATAATGAGAAAAGAATAATGAGATTTTAATTTTGAAAATTGTAATTAAAATCATATAAATAATTTATAAGTTAACTGAACATAAAAGGGCTATATTGAAAAATATAATAGCAAAAATTTGGGCTACTTTATAGCAAGTATCTCTCTAACTATTTGCATTTACCAACACAAATGAATTTCAGTGAGAGCTAAAGAGTGCCTGACATTTGCCAACTGGTGAGTTGAAAAGACAGAGTTTAGAAATAAATTTGGTACAAAAAGTGATTCTTTCGAAGTGTTTATGAGGTACGAGATATAGAGATGAGTGAAGGATTATATGTGGAGGTAAACCAAAAGAAATTTAAGTAAGATATAGCAGAATACATCTTTAAAAGATAAATTATTTCTGCAAAGAGAAGCATTCCAGGCAGAGGGGCTAATAGAAACAAAAGCACAGAGTATAAAACAATTGGGTGATTTTGAGTAATTGCATATTCTTCAGCACTCTTAAATAACTTTTGAGGAAAGAAATGCCATGAAATGTTAGAAGTGAAGCAGGTGATTCATGAAGAATCTCATCTGCCTTAATTGCAATTTGAGCTTTTTCCAAGGTCAACAACACTGGAAGATTTACGTCAGCAAAGTAATATGGTCATCAGGCATTTTAAGTCAAACGCTTCCATCACATTGATGAAAGACCCTTGTATTGATATGAAATATGTCTCTGGTAGTAATACATCTTGCATTAAAATCCATTTTGACATTAAGATAGCTATACCAGTTTTGTTTTGGTTAGAATTTATATGGTCTAGAATTTTTAATCATTTGCTTTCAACTTTTCTATATTCTTATACTTAAAATGTTTCCTTTGCAACATACAAATTGAAGACTTTTTCTCTGACAATATTACTTTTTAATGGGAATATTATTCATTAATATTAATATTTAAATTAATATTTAATGTAATTTTACTAATATTACTTTGTTTTATTTGTCCCATCTATATTGTTTTCTTTCCATTCTTTTACTCTTTTTGTTAATAAAATGATTTTCATTATTTATTCTTCCCTTTCTGATCATTTGCTCATTATTTATATAATATTAACTATAATTTTAGGGATTATTCTGTAGCTAACTCTCTGAACTGTGTTACAGTTGATATTTTGGACTGAGTAACACTTCATTGGGATTGGGGAAGGCTATTCTATATATTAAATATATATATTATTTTATATACATAATATATGTACATATATGTGTGTGTGTGTATATATATATATATAAAATAAGATGTTCAGCAGCACCCACAACAGAGATATCTACTTTTTTTTTTTTTTAATATTTTTTTAGTTGTAGATGGACACAATGTCTTTATTTTATTGCTTTGTATGTGGTGCTGAGGATCGAACCCAGGGCCTCACGCATGCGAGGCAAGCGCTCTACCGCTGAGCTACAATCCCAGCCCCGAGATATCTACTTTTTATATACTGCTAGCATCATCCTTGCTCCCTGAGTTGTGACCATCAAAAATGTCCTCAGATATTACCAAATATTTCTTTGAGGGCAAAATCCTCCTTCATGAGAACCCTGCGCAAGAGCTGGGCTGTCCAGTGTATTATTAGCTAGTAGCCACTTGTGAACACTTGAAATGTGACTAGTATAAATAGATTTATGCTGTAAAGGGTAAAATAGTTGCCAGATTGTAAAGACTGGATATGATTTTTAAAAATAAACAGATCCTTAGAACACTTTACTATTAACTACTATTTCCCTTTTTCTGTTACTGTTGTCAAGTATTTTAATTCCTTAGAAACATTACTTGAGATTATAATTATTATTTTACACATCTAATTTTGCCCACATTTGACCTTTTCTGTTGCTCCTGCATTTCTATACTTTCATCTGGAATAATTTTCTTTCTCACTAAATAACACCCTTTGTTATTTCTTTTAGTGCATGTCTACTAAAGAATTAATGTTAGCTTTTTTGAAAGTCTTTTTCTATAACTAAATGTAGTTTTACATATGAAAACTGTCGTGGTTTGGACCTTAAGTCTCCTTGAAAGGCTTATGTGTTAGAGGTTCAGTCCCCAGCTGATGACATTATTGGGAGGTGATGGAAACTTTAGGAAGTGGAGTCTAATGGAAGGAAGTTAGGTCATGGAGGCATGCCCTGGAGTGGGATATTGGGACCTCAGCCCCTTCCTCTCTCTGTTTATGTCCCAGCCACCATAAGGTTAGCAGCTTTGGCCACCATGCACTCCCTGCTATGACGCATTGCCTTGCCACAGGCCCAAAACAACAGAACCATCTGACCTTGGGCTGAAATCTCTTAAACCACTAGCTAAAATAAACTTTTGTTCCTTTAAGTCATTTATCTCAGGTATTTTGTCACAGAAATGGAAAACTGACTAACACAAATACTTGCGTTTATATTTGTAACGACAACCAGATCAAGTGATGAAATATTTCTAGCACTACAAACATTTCTAGCACTCCCTTTTGCCTCTCCCCATCAAACTTAAAACTATTCTTACCTCTGTAACCATAAATTAGATTTGCCTCCTCTTGTTCATCATATAAATTTTGTGCCTAGTTTATTTTGTACAACATTGTGTCTGGGAGATTCATTCACTTTGCTGCTCAGAGCAGTGGTTTTCTGAATATTACATGGTGTGAATTTACTATAGTGGTCTCTCCATTTTTATGGTGATATGTTTGGTTTGTTTCCAGATGTTTGAAAGTATGAATAAAGCTGCTATGAACATTCTTTTAAATACATTTGTGAAAGTAGCACTCATTATGGTAGACCCTTTACTATAAACTGCCAAATAAATTTCCAAAGTGGTTGTACAAATTAACAGTCCCTTTATCAATGTATGAGAATTTCAGTTTCCCCACATCCTAACTTTGCTATAGTGGGTCTACTATCATTTGCCTGTCTGGTGGATAACAGTCTTTTGGGGAATCTACATCTTGTGCAATATATTAAAGTAGTTTTGTTAATGTTAATATTAGCTGGTATGACCAATTTGGATATTTGTTTGGCACTATCAAAGAGTTTACTGTACGACCCAGCAATTTCATTCTTCTGATCTTTGATTTCCTTTTTTCTCCTTAATGGTGTCTTTTGATGAACACAAATTCTTAATTTTAACTAAGTCCAACTTTTTCAATATTATCTGTTATTGTTATGTTTTGTTTAAGAAATAATAATTGTTTACCCTGAGACCATTACAATAGTTTATTATTACTTAATTCAGAAATGTTATCATTTAACTTGCACAATTAAGTTTATGCTTCATTTTTTTAAAGATTCTTTTGTTAGTTTGGAATTCTTAGAAATGTGTTTTCACTTGCTTACGGGAGCAATTCTATTATTGGCTATTCTAAAAACATTCTTTTGTGTTCAACTAATCCATTTTACCAGTGTGCATGAGAGAGAAGAAACTTATTTGTTTTATACTCTCACTTTCCTTGTATTTTACAAATTGGACAATTTTAAAATAGGACAGCTATCCTGTGTCATCTAGCCTCTTTCAGTTAGAGGTAGTAAAAATACAATATAAATTATCCAGGCCTCAAAATCCTGAATTACCAAGTAATTGCAATGTGTAGACATGGTGCTTAGACACACAGGTGAATCAATGGTTTCAAACTACCTAATCACCATGATCTTCATCTTCATTGTTCTTTCTGTGTCTCTCTTTCTTCTCTCTTATCTCTCTAGAAAGAAGAGTCATTGGTTCTCTTCTTGTTACTTTAACAAATGGTCACAACTTCAGTGGCTTAAAACAGTACACATTTATTGTTTTGAAGTTCTGAAAGTCAGAAGTTCAAAATGTGTCTTCTAGAGCTAACACTGAAGATGTGGGCAAAGCTACTTTCTTCTAGAGTTTTCAGGGGCGAGTTTGTTCCTTGTCTGTTCCACCTTCTAGAAGCTACTGGAATTCCTTGGCTTGTGGATGTGTGACTCCAATCTCTGCTCCCATGGTCACATTGCCTTCTAGTCTTTCTGTTTTCCTGCGTACCTCTTCAAAGAAGTTTTAAGATTACATCAAGATCTCCTAAATTGAAATTGCTAGATAATCTAGGATAGTCTTTTCATCTCAAGATCCTCAATTTGATCCTTTCTACCAAATCTCTTTTATGGTATAAGGTACCATTCATTCATCCATTCTAGGGATTATGATGTCAACATCTTTGGGGGTTCATTATCAACCAACCACAGATGGTGTCTCTTACTCTAACTGTAGAAAAAATCCTAGGCAAATCTCTTACACGTCTAGGTTGGATAACAGGCACATCCCCAAGCCAATCACTATGGCCAAAAGCATGAGGTCAAGGACTGGTCAGACAAACCTTCATGACCACTTCTGAGAGATGGTAAAAGAAAGTTATAACAATAATCCCATCAGGTCCATATGTATTTGGAGTTGTTACTACCAGAAGGACAGAGAAGGAATAAGGAGCAGAACACAACAGCGGCAATAAAAAAATCATGCAAAAACCAGGAGAGATGCCTATTTGAACCATGCTGTTGACATTCTTCAGTGATCATAAACAGGACTGTTCTTCTTTAAGAACTCCATATATTAGAGTATGGACTTGTCTCTATGTTTTTGATTTAGAAAAAGAAAGCAATGAAGAGGGTTTAAGATGTACAATCAGACAGACTTGGATCTATGGAATGATTCTACCCCTTCTGACAGTACAGTAACAGCTAGAATAGCCAGAACACAGAAATCTTATGTTATTGAAATTTCCTGATTTGCAGTTTCTTTATAGATAAAATGAGGTTTTTTGCCACAGTGGCCATGGTGGATATTTGTCATCCTTGTTGACTACCCAGAATGTTTCAAAACATTGTTACTATGTTGGAAAATTCCCAGCCTTGAGACTTTTGCTCCTACAAAGGACAATACAGAGAAAACCAAGTTTGCAGTCTCTTGCAGCCAGACCTAGAGATGAAAGTGGCTTTGGCTTTTCCAATCAGACTTATATGCATGAGAATTTGAGCAGTAAATGAACAACAAGAGGTATGAGGCCTCACTCAGAATCCATTTTCTGGCATGGTGGGGGGTGGGCAATAATGCTGCCTCCTTTAGTAGTAGCTGCAATTCTCAGTGGTTTCAAGGTCAAGTTCCTGGCACAAAAGTGGCCAAGGCAGAGAGCTGGGAGTTGGCACTGCCTGCCCTAGTGCTCTGTAGGACAATTTCCCCTTTGGGCACCTCTGCCATATGGTTTTCAGAGTTGTTTGTAGGAGCTTAATTTCAAGTCTGGTTGTCAAGACTTTAAATCATTTAAAGCAATGCCAACCAATCAATTGCTTTAAATGCCAACCAATAAATCCATGCCAACCAATAAATCAATGCCAACCAATAAATAATGCCAACCAATAAATCAATTGCTTTAAATCATTTAAAGCAATGCCAACCAATGACTGCTAGAAATAGGTAGGTAAGGGCTCCCAATCTTTCTAGCCCACAGCAAGATAATTCTACAGCATGTAAGAAACTGACCATATGGTGACCAGATCATATATAAAAATATAACTCTGGCCCATAATATGGAGCAAATAGCCGAGGAAACCAACTCATTGCCTATGGAAAGCTAGCCTACTCTCTGTAAGTCAGATTTGTGGGAAGTCAGACTACTAGCCCTGTCAAACAATCCATGAAGTCAAACAATAATTCCTATAACAATTAGCCCAAAATGGCCTGAATAATTGAAAACTTCCCTAAGTTCTATCCCTTTTTCCAACCAGAGAAAGCCAAATATGCACCAATCACACAGAATGCCTTGGTTACATCCCACAGCCTCCACATACCAACAATGCCCAATCAGAGCGTATCTGAAGCTTTCCCTTTATCCCACTATAAAGTTTTCCCACACCTCTGACTGGCTTTTCCAAATACAAGTGATAAGTTTACCAAAACACAGGTGAGGTTGCCTGACTCTTTTGCTATGGTAAGCTCCGAATGTAACCTTTGCCTGCTCTCCAGTGGTTCATCTTCATTTATTTCCAAACATGGCATACACAATTTCTCTGGGAGTCCCAATACAATTAATTCCCAGTAGCCTGTTGCTGCACTTTGCTCATTAATGCTCTCTTTATTGGCTTTCTTCTTTCCCTATCTCAATTTGGCTTCTTCTATTTGCCTGCTACATAGGATCATCTCCTAAATATACTAACTGCATCTGCTCCAAAGGGAGCCCAGTGAAGACATACCATACCATACCATACCATACCATAACATACCATACCATACCATACCATACCATGGAAGCTCCAT
Source organism: Geosciurus inauris (assembly GCA_004024805.1). Taxonomy (NCBI): domain Eukaryota; kingdom Metazoa; phylum Chordata; class Mammalia; order Rodentia; family Sciuridae; genus Geosciurus; species Geosciurus inauris. The sequence continues at coordinate 15,635 of PVHX01024851.1, read as the reverse complement.
TTTAAGAAAATAGTACACATTAACTTTGAACATTTCCCATAAGAAGGTCCTTTTAAAACTAAAATTCCAAAGCAATGCCTCAACCATTGCTTTCTTCAAGTTAAAGTGCTAAAATACTGAATATTATATTTTAAATTGTGGGATTATTCCTATGATTTCTATGCCATTAATATATTTGACATACATTATTTATTTCCAAAAAAAGTTGGCAAAATTCCCTAAAGAAAATTGTCTTTTTAATATATCAAGTCATCTTTTTTTGTTTATCCCAGAGGTAAAGGTTTAATGTGTGATTGCACTGAAAATAGTGCTGAAATTTCAGAATGCTTTTAAAGGAAGAAGATTCAGTAATATTCTACTGCTTGGAATGCAGTTTACAGGAAAAGCTAATTACGTTTACAGAATAGATGAAAACCTTATGCCTAGAATATGTGAATGATTTTCATTTGAGAAAATAAGAGAATTGACTCATCTTTGTTGCAAAGTGATCCAGTTACATTTAGTCAGGGAATATTCACAGCATTTGGGAAGCCTGGAAAAAAAAAAAAAGACGAATACATTTTCCCTGCAGGCTCTAACTGAAAATTCAATTAAAATTTATTGATAAAAGACTGCACCAGCTAAAATATATTATCCTAATTTAGGAATCAATAAGCATTTCTGTGATTTTTATGCACTATAAATTATTTACTTGAATTTATGCCTATCTGATGTCCAAGTGTATTGGTAAATGAGATGCCTAAAGCAATGTATGGGGATAGAATATAATTTTGTTAATGTTTAAGAGAGATGGCATTTATATTTTAATCATAACAGAGCTCGTGTGGACTGTTTTAACAACTTGCATACTACACTCAGATTTATATAGTGTCCCTTCTGTCTATAATCTTTAACACCTGGCTAATCCACCCACACACCATAAAGTCACACTGAAAGCATCAAGAGAAGTTTTAAAGTTTTATACAATTACTTCCTACTTTCACATTTCTCTTTCCCATAACTCTCACACCTGCTTCTGCCCTGCTTTCGTTTTTGATGGCATACATGTGTAACAGTTTCAGGTGAAGCTGAGTTTAGAACACTGAGTGATAAGCTGGCAGTACTTCTTGATTTAGGTACCTGTCTGCCCACCCTGGTTCTCTTGAAGATCTCTGTTTTGTTCTTAGTTGTGTAAGATGTTCAGGCACCTGTTCCCATGGGGGAAAGTCTCATAACTTTTTTTTTTGTTGTTTTTCCTTAAGTCTTTGTACACAGAGCTTGCCTCTGGGGTAAGGTTAGGGGAAATTTGCATACAAATTAAAGAGCCTCTTGGGGAAAAAATGAATCAGGACTTAAATAACTTCTTGAGGTTTAACATTCTTAAAAAAAAAAAAAATTTCTCACCATTTGAAATGGTTTTGCCCAAGATTTTTAATTGGAAAATGGCACTAAGGGTTTTGAAGTAGAACTCTCCCTTAGGAATATAGGTTTAAGGTGTAGCCAATTCAAGAACCTAGCCTCCAGAAACAGCTTTGGTCAAAGTGCCTGTGAGAAATAGGATGCCACTTAAGTTCCTACCCACCAAGCATCTTATCAGCTGCAGGGCTGATGGCTGGGTGCATGTATAAGCATAAACTTGAATCTTAACTGTGGTGTAACTCTCCAGTGCTAGAAACATCGGTACAACAAAGGATATTTGCAGCTGTACTAAATAGTTGTTCTTTAGGTAGAACAGTAGAGACTTTAGGTAGGTTCAGTAGAGACATCATGGGCAATGACAGAACATCTCTGATGCCAAAGGCCTCCACAGACATTTTAATTCTCTCTCCTCCCTTCTTTTTGGAAGCTGAACTGACCATCGTGGATAATACACATGGGGAGACCACAAAAGACAGACACTGGCATTTCTGCAAATATGAGAAGGAGGTTTTTGATAGATACATGCCAAGCCAATAAAGTAAATTGTGGTTTCCAGCTCTACTTACTTTTAGTGTTTTGGCAGCTCCCCTCTTCTCCCATGTCTCCGTGTATAAACTACATAGATTATGTCGCTGAGTGTAAGCCACAGATTGTAAAACTCAGACCACAGTTCTAATGATTCCATGGGAATGTAAAAATTAAGCAGAAAAATACAGTTGATAAATTTATTTTTTAAATTGCATCACTGAAAATGTTAAAAATTATTACCATATTAAAACAAAATAATGTATAGACTTAAAATAGCTTTTAAAAAATATTAAAGGGTTCAAGTGAATACTAGGGACTTGGATAACTGGTAAAAACTGCTGAGATACAAGACTGAATGGTAAAAGAGATCCATTCTTTTATTTTTTTTTAAGAATCTTACAATAATGCACTTTAATTTTCTTCTTCAACCTTGTATAGTATTATTGTCATACATTTCACTTTTGCATGTTATAAACCCCATAACAATGTTTCTATTTATGCTTTATATTAGAGATTAGCAAAATTTTAAAAATTAATTAATTTATTTATTCTAATTAGGTATACATGACAGCAGAATTCATTTTGATTCATTGTACACAGATGCAACACAACTTTTCATTTCTCTGGTTGTACATGATGTAGCATTGCAGCATATGTGCAGTCATACATGAACCTAGGGTAATGATGTTCATCTCATTCCACAATCTTTCCTGCCCCCGTGCCCCCTTCTCTCTCCTCCCTCCCCTTTGCCCAAAGTCCCTCCATTCTTACCCCCCCCCATTATGGATCAGCATCTACTTATCAGAGAGAACATTCGGCCTTTGGGATTGGATTACTTCACTTAGCATGATATTCTCCAACTCCATCCATTTACCTGCAGATGCCATAATTTTATTCTCTTTTAATGCTGAGCAATATTTCATTGTGTATATTTACCACATTTTCTTTATCTATTCATCTATTGCGGGGCATCTAGTTTGGTTCCACAGTTTGGCTATTGTGAATTGTGCTGCTATAAACATTGAAGTGGCTGTGTCACTATAGTATGCCATTTTTAAGTCTTTAGGGTATAGACCAAGGAATGGGATAGCTGGGTGAAATGGTGGTTCCATTCCAAGTTTTCTAAGGAACCTCCATACTGCTTTCCAGATTGGTTGCACCAATTTGTAGTCCTACCAGCAATGTATGAGTGTGCCTTTTCCCTCACATCCTCGCCAACACTTATTGTTGCTTGTATTCTTGACAATTTCCATTCTGAATGGAGTGAGATCAGATCTCAATGTAGTAAGTTTTGATTTGCATTCCTCTAATTGCTAGAGCTGTTGAACATTTTTTATAGATTTGTTGATCAATTGTATTTCTTCTGAGAAGTGTCTGTTCAGCTCCTTAGCCCATTTATTAATTGGGTTGTTTGTTTTTTGGTGTTGTTTTTTGAGTTCTTTGTATATCCTGGAGATCAGTGCTCTATCTGACACGGAGACATGGGAGAAGAGGGGAGCTGCCAAAACACTAAAAGTAAGTAGAGCTGGAAACCACAATTTACTTTATTGGCTTGGCATGTATCTATCAAAAACCTCCTTCTCATATTTGCAGAAATGCCAGTGTCTGTCTTTTGTGGCAGGGGAGCTACCCTGAACATTGTAGGATGTTTAACAGAGTGTCTGACCTCTATCCACTAGATGCGAGTAGAAGCAATCCTCCCTCACCAATCGTGACAATCAAAAATGTTTCTAGACCTTGCCAAATACCTGCCCCTCTGTTGACAATTACTGAGATATCTATTTATTTATATACTTCGAGTGGAGTGTTATGAAGTGCTAAAAAGAAAAAATAAAGTTGGATGAGGAGAGAACGAAGGGAAGCATGTAGTACCTTCAGTAGGGTTGTAAGGTAAGAGCTCTCTGCAAAGGCAAATGTATGAGTAATGCTGCTTTGAAGGACACAGAATTCTAGGCAGAGGAAACAGAAAGAACAAAGACCCTGAAAAATGAGTGTATCGGCAAGCTTGAGGAATAGTGAGAAAACCAGTACTTAGGAGCAGAGAAAGGGATTATAAATAAGGTCAGAGAGGAAGCCAGGAGCTAGATCTTTTAGGGTCTTATACACCACAGTAAGAACTTTGAGTATTATTTTAGATAAAATTAAAACCCATAGGAGGGTTTTGAGAGAAGATTGATGTTAACAGAATAAAGAAAAGGAATAAAAATAGTTAAGAATATTATGAAAAAATAATCATCTTCGGTTGTAATTAATTCAAAAGACTTTAAAAAATTGATAAACCTCTTTTTTCACTTGGGACATTAGCAAAGATTAGAAAATTGAAATATACAGCGATGGTGAATCTCTAGGGAGATAGACACATTCCTCTGCTTTTAAAGGTTGCAAAATGGTACAACTTCTTTGGAGGACAATTTGCCAATATCTATTAAAATTTAAAAATTGATGGAGTAATTGTGGTTAAAAGGAACTTAACATTTAGACTTACACACATATGTGCAAAAACATATCAAAATTATTGCAGCATTACTTGAAATAAGAAAAACACTATTTGCTTAGCGTTCACTAATATTGGGCTAGTTGTAAAAATTACAGCAAATCCAATAATAGTAACTGCACAGTAATACAAAAATTAAGGTAGGTGAATATGACAATATCTCCAAAAATATTGTCAATCTAAGAAAAATAAATCTAAGTACAAAAATACACCTTGTATAATTCCATCATTTAAAAAAGAATTTGAAATACACGTGTACTTGCCTTAAGAATATTCATTTTCTTTGTATATTAATAGTTTAAGTTAAAACAAGAATCTTTTGGAATACTTAGTGCCATTCCATGAGGAGTCCCTAAACCAGTCATTCTGAACTCCTATCCTCTGGGCCTTTTTCCTATTCCTGGCATAGGTTTACTTCTTGGGAAGACATTTTGTTTTCTTTCCTTTTATTCCTAATTCTCTAAAACTCCATTTGCATTCACACAGGCTCTTATTCTTCTTAGCATTCCAGGTAACCACCTCATGTGATCAACCTGTGGTCCATCTGCCTACCTACCCTCCAACCTGTTCTTCCACAAAAGGGGTAAGAGGAAAGTTCATAAAACTGACAAGTGTAAGTAAGCAACACTATTATGCAGGCAATGCTATTGTAATGCTTAATAGAAATAGACTTCATTAAGATGTTCAATAATTGTACTGCATCCTATTTAGAGTTAAAGATAAAAACTGATGGTAGCCCTCATGTTTTTATTGGAAATTATATATTTATTGTGGATTTTATATGGTTTAGATCAGTGTAAGAAGATGCATGCTTAAGTCAAGAGATTCATTCATGGCATACAACAAACATAATTGTAAAATGGTAGATTAAGTTGGTAAGTTTTGTTACTGGCCTTTAATAGGCCCATTTTTTAATGCCACCTGGGTCAGAGAATATATTAAAATATTGTTTCAGATTGACCTAGGGCCATATATAATTTTCAAAGAAGAATTTCCTATTCTAAGTTACCCACTGGTTGGTTTCTTCTCACTATTGTTAAATACCACTTTCCTGACCAATATACCCACCTCCCAACACTGAGCTGAGTATTTTTCATCTCTGCTACTGTGATAGGTCACCCTGAGTTGTTAGCATATAGCCAATAATAAATGATGGCATTCCTGACATTTTCACAAGGAATAAAACAATGTACATAGGTGTACCTGTCAATTTTTTGATGTCCAATCACGTTTCATGATTTTCTAACCTTTATTTTTTGCCTTTATTTCTAACATCTATTTCTGAGCAATTTTCTAAAAAAAAAAAAAACCTTCCTGATTTGTTGGCATCTTCTGGCAAAGTAACTGTCAGATTCCCATTTGGCCTTTATGCTTTCTTCAGCTCAGAGTGGATAAACACTAAAGAGGAAAAAACAGATACTCAGAACCAGACGAAATAACATGTTTTTTTTTTTCCTACTCTGCCAATGTCAGTAGTGGAATTGCAGCTTAAATTAATAAATGTGGATTGCTGCTGCCAAAACACAGTTATTGTTTTTCTAATTGTTGTATTAAGAGAGTATCAAAATTAGTCCTTGGGCACCCTATTATTTAAGGACTAATGGGATCCTATGAAACTGTCTGAAAAGTTAATTTGGTGAAATCCTATTTCATATCTTAATTATAGAATAGGCGAGATATTGCCATGGAAAACAAATTTTGCAATTGGTTGAACCAATAGCTTTCAGTAGGAAATGATTGCTATGGTGATCATTATTGTAGTTTGCTGGGTGTTGTCAGATAAAAGCATTCCAGATCGCCATTACACCTAGTGATCAGCAATTTTGCCTTCAGTTTTTGAAATTTTGGACAGATCTTAGCAATGCCTTCCCTACTTTATGATCACTCTTTTCATTATTTTCTTTCATTGCAAAACCCTAGGAATCTCTGTTTTGCCTGAGTATGTTCAGATTTTATGTAAAATTTTCCTCCTATCTCCTATACTTTTAAAATATGCTAATAGGCATGAATGAAAATGTGATCAATACATAGTGTATTGTTCAGGAAAATTTCTTATCCTCCTACAAACTGTTAGTTCCCTATTTTATCAACTTTGCAAATTTGGAATTTTACATATTAAGTAATGAATGACAGCTACTATAAATAACATTTCACATATGACAAACCTATTAATATGTAAAGTATGAAATATTAGCAAGAGAACCTTAATATTCAACCTAGCATTAGAAGGGCTCCTACCATTGTTTTTTAAATGTGTTTCTGTTTTAAAGTCATTTTACTTATATACTTATTTTATTGGTACATATTATTTATACAGAATTTATTAATTTATAATAAATTATAATGTGTATAATTTATATATATTATTTATACAGAATATAAAACCTAAAAAAGTTAGGTTTCATTGTGGCATATACATAAAAACATAACTTGATCAGTTTCACTCCCTTCTACCTCCCCCCACCCCCTGAACCTCCTTCCTTTCTACCCTAATGGTCTCCCTTCTACTTTCATGGAGTCCCTTTTTTTCCTGTTTTTTCCCCTGCTCTATCTTTCACATATTAGAACACATAATAAAACTTTTCTCTCTAATTCTGATTTATTTTGCTCAAAATTATAGTCTCCAGTTCCATCCATTTTTCTGCCTATGACATAAATTTGTTCTTCATTATGGCTGAATAAAACTCCATTATATATATATACCATGTTATCTTTATCCATTCATCTGATGATGGGTACCTGGGCTGATTTCATAATTTGGTTATTGTGAATTGTGTTGTGACTATCATATCAATATGGGTATGCATGTATCAGTATAAGATGATGGCTTTAATTCTTTTTTACCACTGATTTTTATGTGAAGATTTATTTTATCTGAGAAATAAAAGGAAAAGACTGACAATTTCACACATTAGTATGATATTGGGAAGTGACAATAATGCCATTGTCTTTCAAAGTTTTTTAAAAATATGATTACATGATAAATTAAAATGCTTTTTTGTTTTAAAAAATAGGCACTTAAAATTGAGAAATATGCATTTTAATATAGATGAACAGTTTCTTGAAATTAAGTTTTAATTGATTTGTGAGCTGCATGTTTTGTGATCAAATATAATAATTGACAATTACTAATAAATATGTCAACTTTTTGCTTCTTTACTAGTTATATCACATTAACAGTTCTAAGAATGACTAAGTTACATTTGGCTTTTCTTTTCAAATGCCTTTATAAAGAAGAATCTCTAAAACTGCAAGTGAATAAATAGTTTGAACCAGGTCTTTTTCCTCTATATGCCTCATGTATTTTTCTAAAAATTCCTTTGAAGTGGTGACAGGCCAAAAGATGGAAATGATAAGCAATAGAGGGGAATCAAAATTTTACTGCTGCAACTTAGTGTTGTAAAGAAAATTCACCAACTTCAAAAGAATAGTGATATGAAGTAGTGAGAAAAGAGATTGGATAGAATAAGTAAACAGGTTTGAATGAAAGATTGAGAAACTTGGATTGAATTTTACAAGTAAAAGGAAGTCAGTGAATAAGTTCCTCATCAGGGGATGAACATAAGAAGTTTGCTTTGCAAAAATTAATCTGCAACTCTGTCACACATAGAAGTCAAGAGACAAGAAACCAAATGGTGTAGGAATCTTGTTAAAATCACTGTAGTCAGAGGTCCTGAATGCCTGGACTAAAGTAGTTGTAATAAACAAGGAAAACAGTATTTAAGAAATATTATAAAGAAGAAATGAGTGCTGGCCAGGCACAGTGGTGTACACCTGTAATCCCAGTGGCTCAGGAGGCTGAGGCAGGAAGATTGTGAGCTCAAAGCCAGCCTCAGCAAAAGTGAAATACAAAATAAATAAAATACAAAATAAGGCTGAAGATGTGGCTCAGTGGTCAAGTGCCCCAGAATTCAATCCCCAATACCCCCCCCCCAAAAAAATAAAAAAAGAAAAAGAAAAAAAATCAAAGAAAGAAATGGGCTCTGCATCCTGGGCTGTCATGAACTAAGCAGCTTTCCTCTACCATAAGAAATGATATTTTTCTGCCATGATATTCTGCCTCACCTTGGGCCTGGAGCTGTCAATTGGCCAACCATTGACTGAACCTCTGGTATCATGAGCGAAAATAAACTTTTCCTCCTCTAAGTTACTCTTTACAGATCTTTTGATCCCAGTGACACAAAAAGTGACTAAAACAGAAACTGGTACTGTGAAGTGGGGCCATTGCTGTGACTAACCTGACCATGTAGTTCAGAAGCCTTTGGAGTATATTTGTGAAGGAGTTTTGAAGTTTAGAGAAGCTGGAAAACTTGACAATGTTGTAAGCAGAGGTGAATGGATGATTCTGAGGGAGTTAAGACCAGAATGTCAATAGGGTTGTGGACAGTAAAGACTGGCTCATAAGGTTTCAGAAGCCTTTCATGTCACATTCTGTCAAAGAAGTTGTCTACATTTTGCTCAAATCCTGAGACTTTGTATGAGACTAATTTAAAGGTGATGGACTAGTTAATCTGGCAGAGAAAATTTCAAGGCAGCAAAGCAGTCAATGAATGGCATGGATATTGCTAGCAGGTTTTAGCCAAGTTTACTGTGATAATCAGGAGCAGAAAGCAAAGTAGAAATATTTGAAAAATTCACATTTTGGCTAGAAAACTGCAAGTAAAATAGAGGCTAAGGAAGTTGTTGTTGTTAAACAGAGTATAGCCACTAAAGAGATGCTAATACCTAGCCAGAAACAGTAAGAAAGATGGCTTGAGGGCATCTTAGGAATTGGCAAGACCACATCCATCTCAAGCTCAAGAGTGTCAAGGTAAAATTTCCTTTAAAAAGAGACCATGGGGGCACCCTGCTTGCACAGGGGAGCCCAGGAAGTTATTTTGCCAGGCTCAGCTGGCCAGGAACTCAGAGGCTGCTGCAGGAGGACTGGCTACTGCTTGAGATGATGTGGTGCTCATTCTGCAGGATTGCCGGATGCTGGAGTTAGGAGATCATGTAGGCTTCCACTGAGATTTCAAAGGAAAGCCTTGGGGCAGAGAACAGGGTCAGAGTCCCTGCAGGCAGGCCCTGAGAGAGTGATGTGTGAAGAAGTGAGAAGGAAGCCAAAGCTGTAGTACAGACCTCTAAGATTAAGAGATGCCAGTGCTGTGGGATATCTGCTGAGGAAAGGTGCATAAATTGAGCAATAACAAGCCAAGAGAGGTAATATGATCTGATACCAGCAAGGGCATAGGGGAAGAGTTACATGAATCTTTTGGAGAGTACATCACAATGCCATGTGCCCCAGATGCTGGATGTGAAGTTACAGAACTTGTTTGCCCAGCAGGATTTTGGTCTTGCTTTGGTTCCATTCTATCTTTTGGAATGGATATGTTTACTCTATGTTCTTATTTATTGGATATGTGTAACTTGCTTTTGATCTTTACAGGAGAAAACGTCCAAGGGTTTGCCTTGAGTCTCAAATGAGAGTTTGGACTTGATTTTTGGGCAATGCTGGAACTGTTATGACTATGGGAACTTTTGGAAATTGACTAAATGTATTTTGCATTATGAAGTAAGCATGAGCTTTTTTTTTAATTATTACATTTTAATTACGCTGGACTGTTACATGCACTATTAATGTGAATTATTTTGTCAATATATATTTTGTACTAATTGAACAAAAATTTTATTGAAATATTTTAGCCCAGCAGGGTTGTATACTTTCCCAGTCAAGATAAACATATTAAAGAGGGAATGGGTTATAAGAATTTAATTCAGTTAGTTCTGCTTCTGCTTTGACCATTTATTTATTGGTGACTTATCAGGAAGTTCACTCAGCTTTTTTTTTTTTAAGTTATTTTATTTAAATGCATTTCAAGTCATAGTACATAACCAGATCTCAGTTTTTCCATTTCTCTGGTTGCAAACCAGATAAAGTCACACCATTTGTGTCTTCATACATGCACCAGGAGTAAGCATGAGCTTTTGGGGTCCAGGGGAAGACTATTATGATATAAAAATACGATGTCCCCCAAATGCTCATGTGTAAGACAGTGCAAGAATGCTGAGAGGTGAGATGATTAGATAATGAGAGTCATAAACTTAAGTGGTGAATTGACCAGTGATATGGATTAACTGGGTGGTAATTGTAGGCAGGCAAATTATGGCTAGAGAAAGTAAGTCACTGGGGTTGTGACTTTGGAATTTATATTTTGTCCCTGATGAGCAGAACATTTTCAAACACTTCCTCCTCCCTCCCCCCTCCTCTCTATTTCTCTTTTCTTCCTGGCCATCACGAACTGAGCAACTTTCCTTTATCACGCCCTTCTACCATGATGTTCTGCTTCACTTTGGACATGGAGCTATGGAATCAGCTGACCATAGACTGAACATCTGAAACTGTGAGCCAAAATAGATTCTATTCCTCCTCTAAAAGACAAATGAAGGAGAAGGAAGGGTGGGGGAGAATGAGCCATGCTTTAGGACTGATTGGTATAGGTCACAAATGAGAAGGAAAAATAAGAGACTTCCAGTCTCTGGGATTATTAGTGCAACAAAGTTAACAGTATACATTTGTGTGTGTAAAGACATCTTTTTAATAAAGTCATAGCTTCCTTGAAGATAGCATCAGTAATTGTAAAAATCCAATAATGGAGACAAATGCAAAACAAATGAATGCCTTTTAATTCATTAATGCCTTTAGGTGAAATTCTATTTTATGAATCACAACAGCTGTATGTCTATTTACATTGTGCATTGACCCTTCTGCATATTGACATTAATGTGAATGTTACCTCTGGAATTCTGTAGTGCATAACATATCCAACTGTACACAGTGGCCATGACTATAGCATCTACCTACCTTTGGAAACAGTTGAGGAAACTCCATTTAGTCAGTCCTCAAATACTATTCTATTCAAAATAGCTCCAGGGATGATAAGCAAGGACTCTTTCATTTCCCTGGGGACAGTCGTCTATATATTGGCTACCCATAAGAGTAGGAAAAATAGGATTATGTTGCTGTGAAAAGTGATGGAAAATTTTATGAAAGGAGGAATTCTACTATATAGCTTCCTGGGTTGCTATAACAAATTATCAAAAACCAGTCACTTAAAACAATAGAAATTTATTTACTCAAAATTTTGGAGTCTCGCAGTCCAAAATTAAGGTGTCAGTAGGGCCATGGCTTCTCTCATGGCTCTAAGAAAAATCATTCTAGCCTGAGAGATACAAGATGCTATATTAAAGGAAGGCTGTATTTCCAGTTACTTCATGGCTCAGGATTCAAATAGAAGGAGTACTGCTTCTCAGCATCAAAGAGGGATTGAACTAAAATTCAATATAGAATAGTCACAGTGTCTTGAAGACCCAGAAATTTGGGTGCATTGAACAAAAAACAAGAAAGTACATTGGAGCCAAGCCAGTTGTGACAGCAGCTATGGTACTGGTTCACCACCGAGGTAAAGGATAACTCAAAGAAACACAATGGACATATTTGTCATGAAAAAACTTGTAGGTCAGAAAAGCAGCTTGGATTTAGCTAATCCAGAGGCTGCATAGCAAACTGGTAGGTGAAAAGTGCTTTGTGTTTCTCAACTGTCAAGTGGAGATCTGAGGCAGTAATCTTGAAGAGTCCAGGCTGCCTCTTGCTGCTGTGGGAGCCCAGAAGATCATAGCAAACATTGTCATACTGCCATGGAAAGCACCTAACATGTGGCCTAGGATGTACTTTACAGAACGTGAGTGAAATAGGCAGAGATTTTACCCAGGGGAATTCAAGTCAGAAAAATGAAAGGGAGTCCAACTGCTTTCCCTTTGAGTCTAGCAGCTCAGACAACCACTGAAGAGTGTAAGGAATTTGTCACATAGGCAGGTGTGAATATACTCAGGGACTAAGCCTGGAAAGCTGTATTTTTAGCCAGCAGAGTGTGTGGAAGATTGGCTCCCCTCTCCCACTCATATAATTCTTCAGAGGCTCCTGAGATCCACACTCTCAGCAGAGATTGGCATCTGCCTGACCCTAGGTTGTGCTGATCTAACCTCTCCAGAGCAGAGACCACCCAACAAGCTCCCTAAGGCCTGATAAGACATAAGCCTCAGCCATTAGAACTCTCATAGAGCTCTAAAGCAGCCCCAACCTAGTAGAAGATTGATCTAAACTGTGCAGATGAAACTCCATTTTGGCTGTACTTCCCATTCCATCCCACCTTATACTGGTGAGAAGGGAAGCTAAGAGCTATTTCAACCAACTTTAGTTTTAGACCACCAGTTGGCAGATTGGGGAGTGAAACAAAAGAGGAAGGAGTTAATCCCCAATGCTTGAGTTCATTCGTTCTCTCTCTCTCTCTCTCAGTATATAACCAAAGAAGAAACAGAAGGAAGGACAGCTGGGTAGTGGCAATGACCATCCATTCTTGTCAACTGTTCCTCTGTTCATACCAACTCAGTGGAAATGATTTTTTTTCTCTTTTTGGGAGTCAGGGGTAGTTTCTTGCTGTGTTGATTGGTTCATGAACATATATACATATTCTCCTTCATTTTTAGCACTTTCAACATTATTTTATCTTGCCTTATCTTTTGAGGGATAGGGTTTTGGGTTTGTTTATTTTTGTTTTTCTTTTGGTTTTGTTTGTTTCTCTTTCTTTGCTTTCTTCTCCTGCTAACAACCAAATTCTCTTGTTCTTTCTCTTTTTCCCTTTACTTTTCCTATTTTTAATCCTCTTTCTATCTAACTGTGATTTGCTACATCTCTTCTGCTTTCTCACTGTTCACATTTTGACCATTCTAAACTTTCTTCTACCTTGCATTTTCTATTCTCTTAATGAATTGAATTTTAGCATCTTTTACAACTATTTGGCTTATATAACTCCTGCCCCCCCACACCATTCATAGTGTTACAGTTACTAGTGCTGTGAGTGACATAGTTGACACCTGCTGTTTACTTTAATACCTGATCTACTTCACAGCTATTTATTGTTTTTGCTGTTGGCAATTGCTGACCCAACCATACTTGTTTTTGCAGTAATTAGTATTGTAGATGTTATAGTAGGCAGCAGGTATTTATTTTAATGTTGTATATTGTTTACTTCAGTTGTTGAAATTGTTGTTTCTCCATTTTCTGTGAGGTGCTGGATAAATGGGTACTGCAGGTTTACAGGGTAGAGACTCTGCTACTGAAATAGATTCAGCCAAAAGACAGTACACCTTGCTTCATAGACAAGTTATTGACACTTAAACTTCAGCTATACTTTAATACAAAGAATAGAAGAGACAACAACTCAAAGTAATGACCAGGTCCCAAATAGGAATGGCTAGTTGTAGGCCCTCAGGCCCCATTCACAAATATCCACTCCTACAAAAATAGATTTAAAACAAAAGACTATGGATACTACACCTACAACAGAGTCTCAATCTAGATCACTCAAAGATACTTTGGCAAGAGGATGTCATACCCTAAAACAGCCCACACATAAGAGTAGAAGATAAATTCATCTCGATAAATGCATAAAACTCAACACAGGAATACAAGACATATGAAAAACCAAGTTAACACAATGCCTTCTACAGTTCATATTTCACTAGCAACTGATTCCAAAGATATTAAAATGGATGAAATGTCAGATAAAGAATTCAAAAAGATGATTATATAAGCAATCAATGAATTCCAAGAGAACACATAAAAACAACTAAATAAATTAAGGAAGTGAGTATAAGATATGAATAAGAACTATGGAGATAAAGATATTGAAAAAGAACAAAACAAATTTTGGAAATAAAAGACACAACAATTAAATAAAATATTCTTTCTCTTTAATGAAATTCTCTGTAATGGGATAGACCATGCTGAAGACAGAATCTCAGAGTTGGAAGACAAAGTAGCCAGCCTTGCATATTCAACAGTATTAAAACAAAGAAAATAAATAATCATAATCAGAATATACAAGAATTTTGAGACATTTTGAGACCAAATTTAAGAATCATTGTAATTAAGGAGGGTTGTGAGATGGAGGTTAATGCAATGGCTAATCTCTTCAGGGAAATAATAACAGAAAAAATTCCAAACTTTGAGAATGAGATAGACATCCAGATACAGGAGACACTCAGAATCCAAATATATAAGACCAACAAAGAAACATTCCAGGACACATTATAATTAAAATACCTAACATACAGAACAAAGATAGACTTATTTAAACCTCAAGAGAGGGGCTGTGGTTATAGCTCAGTAGTAGAACACTTACCTAGCATGTGGGTTTGATCCTCAGCACCACATTAAAATAAATAAACAAAGGTATTACCTCCATCTACAACTAAAATAAAATTAAATAAAAAACTCAAGAGAAAAATATCAGATCACATTTAGAGGCAAGCCTATCAGAATCACTTATGATTTCTTAGCACAAATTTTACAAGCCAGGATGACTTGGAATGATGTGTTCTAAACCCTGAAAGACAATGACTGTCAACCAAGACTGCTATATTTAGAAAAGCTATCCTTCAAAGTCAATAAGAAATTTTTAAAAATTCAGATATGACTACTAAGTCAGCACTACAGAACTTACTCAAAGAAATATTCCACACAGAAGAAATAAAAAACAAACTCCAAAGCTCACAAATGAACAAATATAATTTAAAGAGTATATAAGCAAATGATAAATAGGACCAAATTAAACATTACACATAAATCAAAATGACAGGAATTAGTAAACATGTCTACATAATAAGATTGAATGTAAATAGCCTCAACTTTCCAGTTAAAAGAGACATTTTGAGACCAAATTTAAGAATTTGAGTTAAAATTTAAATAGATTAAAACAGATTTTTTTATAGAGACTCAAATACATTATGTTTGCAAGAGACTCACCCTACAGTCAAAGATAGCCACAGATTGAAAATAAAAGGATGAAACTTGATATACCATGCAAATGAAGCCCAAAACAAGTAGTATAGGAGCTCTCTCCATGCCTTCAATGCCTCCCCTCCCCTTTCCTTTGCCCAATGCTGATTGGTTATTTTGAATGTTTCCCCTCCTCTTTGCCCCATGCTGATTGGCTGCCTTCAGTGCCTCTCCTTTTCTCATCCCATGCTGATTGGCTGCCTTCAGTGGCTCTCCTTTTCTCATCCCACGCTGATTGGCTGTGCGCCTGACATGGATCAATACCCTATTGGCTGTAACCTAACCTCAGGGCCATGATTGGTCCGAGGACCCTATATAAACTGTTGCACTAACTGAAAT
>PVHX01024850.1:0-17866 GCA_004024805.1 Geosciurus inauris | reverse complement strand
CCAGCCCTATTTTGTATTTTATTTAGAGACAGGACTCCACTGAGTTGCTTAGTGCCTTATGGTTGAGGTTGGCTTTGAACTCACGATCCTCCTGTCTCAGCCTCACAAGCTTCTGGGATTACAGGCATGTGCCACTGCCCCAGGCTTCCATTTTTACTTTTTTGAGGAATCTCCATACTGCTTTCCAGAATGGTTGCACTAATTTGCTGTCCCATCAGCAATGTAGGAGTGTACCATTTTCCCCACATCCTTATCAACATTTATTGGTACTTACATTCTTGATAAGTGGCATTCTGGTTGGAGTGAAGTCAAATCTCAGTGTAGTTTTAATTTGCATTTCTCTAATTCCTAGAGATGTTGAATTTTTTTTTTTTCATTTATTTGTTGACTTCATATTTCTTCTTTTGAGAACTGTTTATTTCCTTTGTCCATTTATAGATTGGGTTATCTGGTTTTTATTTATTATTTTGGTGTTAAGCTTTTTGAATTATTTGTGTACTCTAGAAAGTAAAATCTTACTTGAGGAGCTGGTGGAAAAAAAAAAAAAATTTCTCCTGTGGGCTCTCTGTTCATGTTCTTAGTAGTTTCTGTTGCTGTGAAGGAACTTTTTAATTTTATACTGTCCCATTTATTGATTTTTGATTTTACTTTTTGCCCTTTAGTAGTCTTTTTGAAGAAGTTGGTTCCTGAGCTGACATGTTAGAGTGTTGGGCCTACAGTTTCTTCAAGCAGGTACTGTTTTTCTGGCCTAATACCTGTGTCTTTAATCCACTGTGAGTTAAGTTTTGTGCAAGGTGAGATATAGGGGCTAAATTTTATTCTAATACCTATGGATTTCCAGTTTTCCAAGCAGCATTTGTTGAAGAGGCTATCTTCTCCAGTGGTGCCTTTGTCTAGTATGAGATAACTATTTTTTTTTTATTTTTTAATTTTTTGGTACTTTTGATTGAACTCAGGGGTACTTGACTACTGAGCCACATCCCTAGGCCTATTTTCATGTTTTATGTAGAGGCAGGCTCTCACTGAGTTTCTTAATGCCTCACTGTTGCTGAGTCTGGCTTTTTTTTTGGTACTAGAGATTGAACTCAAGGGTACAACTAAGCCACATCCCTAGCCCTATTTTTTGTTTTATGTAGAGACAGGGTCTCACTGAGTTGCTTAGTGCCTCACCATTGCTGAGGCTGGCTTTGAACTTGCAATTCTCCTGTCTCAGCCTCCCAAAGTCCTGGGATTACAGGCGTGTGCCACTAAGCCCAGCTGAGATAACTATTTATGTGTGTTTGTCTGTGTGTCCTCTGTTCTATTATATTGGCCTTCATGTCTGTTTTGCTGCCAATACAATGGTGTTTTTGTTACACTAGCTGTGTGATGTAATTTAAGATCTGGCATTGTGATGCCTCCTGCTTCAGTTTTCTCAAAAAGAATTGCTTTGGTTATTCTGGGTCTCATGTTTTCAAGTAAATTTTATGACTTCCTTTTCTACTTCTATGATGAATGTCATTGGAAGTTATTAGGAATTGTATTAAATCTGTAGTGCTTTTTGTAGTATGATTGTTTTGACAATATTAATTCTACTCATTCAAGAAATGGGAGGTTTTCCATTCTCTAAGGTTATCTTCAATTTCTTTAATGTTCTGTAGTTTTTATTGTAGAAGTGTTCAACCTCTTTTGTTAGATCAATTCCCAAGTATTTTATTTTTTGAGACTGTTGTGAATGGGATAATTTTCCTGATTTCTCTTTCAGCTGATCCACTGATGTATGGGTATGCAATGGGTGTTAATTTTGTATCTTACTTTGCTGAATTCATTTATGTGTTCTAGAAGTTTTCTGTTGGATGTTTGGGTCTTTTAAATATAGGATCTTATTATCAGCAGATAGTTTGAGTTCTTTTTTCCTGTTTATATCACTTTAATGTCTTTGTTTTTCCTAATTGCTTTGGCTAGAGTTTCAAGAACTGTTGAATAGAAGTGGTGAAAGAGGGCATCCCTGTCTTGTTCCAGTTTTTAGAGAGAATGCTTTCAGTTTTTCTCCATTTAGAATGATGTTGACCTTGGGTTTATCTATATAGCTGTTATAATATTGAGGTATGTTTTTACTATCCCTGGTTTTTCTACTGTTTTAAATATGAATGCGTGCTCTATTTTGTCAAATGGTTTTTATGTTTATTATGATAATCATGTGATTCTTGTCTTTAAGTCTTTTGATGTGGTGAATTATATTTATTGATTTCTCTATGTTGAACTAACTTGCATTCCTGGGATGAAACAGTTCATCATGGTGCACTATCTTTTTCATGTGTTTTTGTATGTGATTGGCCAGTATTTTACTAAGAATTTTTGCATATATGTTCATATATTATATGTTCATATATTATATGTTCATATATTATATGTTCATATATTATATGTTCATATATTTTTGCATATATGTTCATCAAATATATTGTTCTGAAATTCTCTTTTCTTGATGTACCATTGTTGTGTTTTGATCAGAATGCTACTAAGAAGCATAGCATGCATTTGGAAGGATTGCCTCTTTTTCTTTTCATGGAATAATTTGAGGAGGATTGGTACTAGTTCTTTAAATGTCTGATAAATCTCAGTTGAGAGTCCATTTAGTCCAGGGCTTTTATTTGTTGGTTAGCTTTTTTTTTTATTATTTTTTTGTTGTAGGTGGACACAATATCTTTATTTTATTTTTATGTGGTGCTGAGGATCGAACCCAGTGCCTCCTGCGTGCTAGGCGAGCACGCTACCACTGCGCCATAATCCCAGCCCCTGTTGGTTAGCTTTTGATGGAGTCTTCAATGTCTTTAGTTGAAATTGATGTGTTTAAATATTCTATTTCCTCCTGCTTCAATAGGTCAATTTAGGTAGGTAGTTCACTCTAAAAATTTGTTATGTCTTCAAGATTTTCTAATTGATTGGAATGTAAATTTTAAAATAGTTTTTTCTTATCTTTTGTTTTTCAGTAGATTCTGTGGTGATATTCTCTTTTCATTACAAATTTTAATAATTTCAATTTATATCTTTCATTTCATTAACTTGGCTAAGAGTTTATCAATTTTGTTTTATTTTTTCAAAAGACCAACTTCTTGTAGATACATTATTTACATTATGCACATTTTCAAATTTATCCCATGATGAGAAATAAAAAATTAATTGTCCTTCATTTTCTAAAGACAGCCAAATCTATTAATGTAAATTATTTCAGGTTTATCAAAACACTTGTTGCTGTCTTGAGAATATTTTCAATAGTACAAAGTAGTGGAGGTTGTGAATCTAAAAGGAATTCTGCTTTTATCATAGAGGTGTAATTCTGTAGTTCCTTGAATTCCTAGAGCAGCTACATAGTTAGTGTGGTTTAGTGAAGTGCTTTGAATTTTGGGAGCAGGTAGTATTAATTTTAAGTTCTAACTCCAACTAGTCTCTTGGTACCTGTGGTTTTACAAAATTATATTAATTTGGAATAGTCATATAAATGTCATCTGAGAGAAAGGGAAGACTGATACAGATCACAAAAATAGCTCCAGTTCTTCTTTCTGGTATTCATGCTCTTGGAAGGGTTTTATGATAACATCTTTCCCAAACATGGATCTAGAGTGGCTTGTATTCTATGTCTAGTAGAGTACAGTGAGTTGATCAGTTTTATGTCTAGGCTTAAAATGTCTTGAGTATTTTTACTTTTCTCTTTGTAAACCCCACCATCTCCATGAGGAGAAGCCCACATTAGTCTTGTGAAGGAAAAGATGCTACGAGGAGAATGAAAATGTCCCAGTGGATAGACTTCTCTCTGCCAGAAGCAGGGCCATCAGTCAAATAGTTGAGCACATGCCTAATGGAGCCCAGCTGAGATCAGAAGAATAGCTCATCTGAACCCAGTTTAAATTGGGCTTAATCATGATCCAATAATTTTAGTCATGACCTAGTAAGTTTGGAGTGCCTTGTTATGCATAATAGCTAACAAACCACCCAAGAGAAGCAGAATGCCAGGATTCAAGACATAATGATTTCAAACTAACTGGCAAGAAGTAAGCATGCAGGTACTGATTCTTTTTTTTTTTTTTTTTTAATATTTATTTTTTTAGTTGTAGGCAGACAGAATATCTTTATTTTATTTTTATGTGGTACTGAGGATCGAACCCAGTGCCTCATGCATGCTAGGTTAGCACGCTATCACTGCGCCATAACTCCAGCCACAGGTACTGATTCTTAATGTTGAACATCTTGTTACATAATTTTTAGTTATAGAGAAATGCATGGATATATGAAAAAATATTGTTGGTACTTAAACTTACACAGTATTACACACCAAAAGGTGAACCAGATGATGACAGTCTGATTACTAGGGTTAAGACCCACTGGGAAAATGTGAAATTTTGCTTTAAGTCTATTCCTTTCAAAAGCCTGGTGTGGAGGTGTGGACAGAAGGAAAGACATGGGGTTCCTTCCTCCTAGGATCTCAATTTGCTTTTTTGTTCACTGACTGGTGTCTGAAAAGGGAATGTGTTCCTTCCGGTTGGCAGTTGTGAAGCAGTGGTCTGCCTTCAGACTCACTTTTCATAGCATCTCTCAATGGAAATGATCTCTTTCCCACTTGGGCCAAAAGAGAGTTATTGAGAAAGAAGGCATGTTTTCTCACTTCTGACAGATCAATGGGATTTAAATTATTTACTTTTTCAAGTTCAGGGACATCAGAGTCCTGAGATCTGCACTTGCAATGTGGCAGCCACTTGCCACATGGGTTGAAGAAATGTGGTTCTAAATTGAGACGTGCTGGAAGCAGAAAACACAGTTTTGGAAGTTTAATGGCAAAGATATGTTTAGTCAACTAATGATTTTATTTTGGTTAAATAATAAAATATTATTTTGGATATATTGGGTTGGCATAGTATAATAATTTATAAGTAAAGAATTTGGAATTGTTAAAATTTATTTCACTTTTTTTTTCATTTTCTTTTATGTGACCACTAAATTTTCAGTTTCACATGTGTCTCTTATTTTTTTAAAATATTTTTTAGTTGTCAATGGACCTTTATTTTATTCTTTTATTTATATGTGGTGCTGAGAATCAAACCCAGTGCCTCATGCATGCTAGGCAAGTGCTCTACCACTGAGCCACATCCCAGCCCCGTGTCTCTTATTTTTGTTGGAGATGGCTGTTACATAGGATTGTCTACTTTTTCAGAGATCAGGCTGCATCTTCAAATTATCAGAGCATGAGCTAAGTGTTGTGGGGCAGTCCTATAATCTCAATAACTCAAGAACATGAAGAAAGTGGATCACAAAATACATTTCAAAAAGAACCGGGGAATGTAACTCAGTGGTAAAGTGCCCCGGGTTTAATTCCCAGAACAAAACAAACAAAAATCACACAAAGCCAGAGCATTAATATTAGGAAACCCAAAAACTTAAAGTAATTCTTAATACATGATTTACATTTGTGAATATACATTATTGATATCATTGTTATTGATAAATTGATATAACCTACATTCAGTATTAAATACAGATGTCCCCTGTACCAAGTCTTCTTTCAGGTAGAAGACTGTCCACAATGGGCTGGAGCCAAGAATCTGTCACTCTTGGGTCCTGCAAGTTGAGTTTAAATTGCCTCCCTGCTGCTCAGAGTCAGAGGGGCCTGAGCCCAGAGCCTTATCCAAACAGGTCACAATTGTACTATCAGAGGTGGTGGGATAAGAATTACCAAAATAGAGGCACAGACAGAGAATAAAAGGTGACTTTCAAAAATATGGAAGTTTTTTGTCTGTGGCCCAAGTCAATCTTTAGATCCATCTTCAGGCTGTATGGTACCTGGGTGACTATTATAGGCTCTGTCATTCTGACTTTTAGCAATGGGAGTATTTATAGAGAGTTTTCCTGGGCACACAGAAATCAAGAAATAATTCTACAGGGATGGGCATTATGAACAGAAGACAGGGGTTAACTTGAAGTAAGTAAAACTAATTGTGGGGACCTGGGCTTTTCTGAAGTCAGCTTTGACTCTGACTCCTAGTCCAATTTGAGTACAGCTCAATATTCTGTCACCTCTAGCCCATGTGGTGGAGCTAGACAAGCAATTAGGACCCTGTTTCTTTTTTTTTCCCCCTTTGCCATATTGGTGATCTCAGCCTTTGAAACCTCGCCATGGAGCTCCTTGCCCACATCCTTTTAAATTGGATGGTGAAGACAGGGTTATCACAGAATTTTGAATCTTAAGGATTCACATTTGAGAGTAGGTGTGGACTGTGGGGTTCTCAATCCCTCTGTCCTCCCCAGATGTCAACTATTTTATACTGTTTTCTCCAAATGTATGGTAAGCATAATTTTTCTAAATGCCATTAAATTACATTATGAACTAAGTTTTCTAACGGTACATTTCAAATAGCACAGTATTTAACTTTTTTATTTTTTCTGAGTTATTCATGGAAGTTCTTAAAAGATTGTCTTGTTACTGTAATTCACATAAGAGGAAAACAAAGTAATCACCTGAAACTCCATTGTTAAAAAATTTTGTACCTCTTGTCTAGTTGTCTTCTGTAGCCATAGATACCATATCAGGATGTCTCTTGATTGAGGTCCCCTTAGAAAACTTTAGAGGGTGATGTGTCTTCAATCACTTCCATTTCTTTGACAGGTCCTGAGCTTCAGAATTGCATGAAACTGACACCAAGTGTCCATAACTGCCATGTCTTTTGCAGCACCTACAGTCCCTGTGTATTCATCTTCTCCAGTAGAGCAACTGGATACTCTGGGGATTACAGGAATAACCTTGTTTAGCTTTCATCTAAATAGATCATGCTTTGGGAAATTATTATTATGTTCCTCTAACTATAGTTTCAACTCCCTAGAAACATTTTTGTTCAGCCATGTAGGTTCAGAATTGAAGAGGAAGGCAAACATGATCCTTTTCCAAAAGCTGAGTTCTCAGAATTGTGAAAGGGAGAATAAACTATCCCAATGAACTAGAAAAATTACTCCAGTGCATTTGTGCAGGAGCCTCCATGGCAAAACTCACTATATTCACATAGGAAGGCACAGTGCAGTGCCTCTTGGTGGGTATAGTCATTCTTTTTTTTTTTTTTTTTGGTACCAGGAATTGAGCTCAGGGGTATTTGACCACTGAGCCACATCCTCAGCCCTATTTTGTGTTTTATTTAGAGACAGGGTTTCACTGAGTTGCTTAGCACCTCTCCATTGCTGAGGCTGGCTTTGAACTTGCTATCTTCCTGTCTCAGCCTCCCAAAGTGCTGGGATTGAAAGCATGCACCACCACACCCAGCTGATAGTCATCCTTTATTTAAGTGACTGGAATGGCGGTAGGAGAACGTTCCATGTGGTAGAATGGTCTGACTTAACCCTAGTGTCAGATATGTTTTTGTTCCAGTTCTCACTGCACCTCCCTGAGTTTGTTAATTTGAAACCTTTGTTTACCAATGTCAGTCTCACTTTTTCATTAACTATGTTATGTACTTTATCAGTAGTATATGAAAGATGCAAAAATTATTTCTAAGAGGCAAGATACATGCGAATTTCAGAAAAATATTACCTGCAATCTAAGACCAATTTTGGGGCCTGTAATAGAACATCATTGAAGGCATACTTAGTTTTTAATCAGGAGACTCCTTGGGTGTTACAATCCACTCCCACCAGTTGTGGAGGAAGCCCTTGATCTGAGAGTAGCTACAGAGCATTGTAAAACTCACATCCATAGGCAGATGTGTCTGTAAATTTGAATGAAATGAAGAGAGTGATACTTTCTCTGTGGGTATAATTTTCATTGTTATAGGGCTATTTCTAGACTGTCAGATTAGACAAATTTAGACATAGGTAAGAAATGATGTTTATAAACAAATATTACATGACCTAGAAAGTATGAAATGTAGAAACGATCTGGATGCATGTCCAAGTTTAGGCTGCAAAGGGTCGTTAAAATATAAGGAAGGCAAAAGGGGAAAAGTGATGGAAGATTGAAAATTCAGATCCCCTGGGAATTGTGACACATGCCTATAATCCCACCTACTCGGAGGCTGAGGCAGGAATGACACAAATTCAAGGTCACTGTGGGCAATTTAGTGAGGCTTTCTCTCAAAATAAAAATATAACAAATTAAAAGACTTGGGGATATCACTCAGTGATAGAATGCCCCATTACCACAAAAATAAATTCAGGCTCAATATGAAAGAATATTTTATCCTGAAGCCAGCCTATACTTTGCAGTTTTCAGAAAAAGGGTGTGTGTATGTTGGCTTAGATTGAGATGGGTCAATGTTCAGGGGATTGTACAGAGAAAAACAAGTCAAATTTGGTTAATAAATATTTTGTTTGACCTCTGAAGACAAAAGTGTTTAAGTAATTGTTCTTGAGGGAAAAAAATAGGAATATACAGTGTCGATGTCTGAATTAATATAGTTAAAATAGTGAGGATCATCTTAGTGGTGGTGGAAAGGGGGCTTTTTGTTTCTGTAGTGGAACACAAAATTGGTGGAATGCCTTCAACCAGTTATTGCCTAGGATTGCTTACCTACCCCATCTTTCTCTGCCATTGTCCATGTTTTATACATAGTTTCTATCGTCATCTCCTGAATTATGTACTTTATAGTTCTATCAAATTATATAACTTGAGTAGTTGTATGAACCTCTGGTTTATCAGAAATTGTTGAGAAGTGTAGATAATATTGTGGAACTTGGAAGTGGCACCTCACAAGTGGAATTCTATAGAAGTATGCCCCAAACTTATGGCATCTGTACTGAGTACTATCAAAGTTAAGTTATTGAAACCCAGTTGTTGGAATATTAGTTGTTATTCTGTAAATTCACATATTTGGTATTGAAAGTGGTTTCAGGGGGCTGGGGTTGTGGCTCAGTGGTAGAGCACTTGCCTAGGACATGTAAGGCACTGGGTTTGCTCCTCAGCACCACATAAAAATAAATAAATAAAATAAAATAAAGGTATTGCATTTATCTACAACTAAAAAAAAATTTTAAAAAGTGGTTGCAGGCCTAGCTTCATGTATGACTGCATATATGATGTGATTCTACATCATGAACAACATTTCAGAGAAATGAAAGGTTGTGCTCCATCTGTGTACAGTGAATCAAAATGCATCTGCTAGTACATATACCTAAGTAGAATGAATGAATGAATGAATGAATGAATGAACAAATAAAAACAAAAGAAAGTGCTTACAGAAAAACAAAACATGGTAAGTCATGACCTTTAATTGACTTACTAAATTGACTTTAATTGACTTTAATTGCTTATTTACTGATGAGAATTGAGATCCTAGAAATGAAGCATTTTCACATTGTGAGGGAGGTGTTTAGGAAGCATGGACACTCCAGAATTCTTTCCTTAGTGGCTCAATGTTTCCTCATTCTCTACTTAAGAATGAGCCAGGTGGGGGCATAGCTTCACAATGAGAGCATTTCCCAAATTTGGGAATATTTTACCTAATGTATCAGTGTCCTTATGAATTGTGGTATGAACAATTTACTTATCTATTTGCTTCCTTTTCTTTTGTGATAACTTGGCACCATGTAATTCAAGTTTTCCCAAGTATTTAAGTGTTTTGTTATAGTTTGAGAGTAAGATTTTTGTTTCACTGTTTGAAAAATTAAGTTGTTGTGATGATGTGGTCTGCAAAAGTAAAAATAATTTTTAAAAATATTATACATACATGGAGCCTAAAAAGTACAAGTAAAAAATCGAACAATAACAGCAAAAACATAGAAATAAATTTAATAAAGTGATTTATAATATTCTTTTTTTTATTTTTTCTCAAAAATTGCATTTTAATACATGTTATCAAACATAACAGAAAAAAAACAAATTTTCAGAAGTTGTACACACTGTTCACTGAAAACATTTGTTGAGGCAAATAGAAAAAATTGTTACAATCATAATTTTTCTAACTTTGCACAAAATTATAAGGTTAAATTCTTCATATTAAACACCTTTATATGCACTTTCAATGAACAGTATATATTTATATTTATATATTTTTTTATCAACCATCTTTACTATACCCATTCCCCTTTCCTGCCCCCTGCCTCCCCCATGTCTCATCCAGTGTTTCTCTATTTCTCTCATGTTTCCCATTCCCACCTCTCTTATTCATCAGCATCCACTAATCAGAGAGACCATTCGGCATTTCGTTTTTTGGGATTGGCTTACTTCACTTAGCATAATGCTTTCCAATTCCATCCATTTGCCTGCAAATGCCATAATTTTATTCTCTCTTATTGCTGAATAATATTCCATTGTGTCTATGTACCACAGTTTCTTTATCCATTCATCTATTGAAGGACATCTGGGTTGCTTCCACAGTTTTGCAATTGTGAATTGTGCTGCTATAAACATTGAAGTGGCTGCTTTACTGTAGTGTGCTGTTTTTAAGTCTTTAGGGTATAGGCCAAGGAGTGGGATAGCTGGGTCAAATGGTGGTTCCATTCCACATTTTTAAAGCAGTCTCCATACTACTTTCCAGATTGGTTGCACCAATTTGCAATCCCACCAGCAATGTTTAAGTGTACCTTTTTCTCCACATCCTCGCCAGCACTTATTGTTGCTGGTATTTTGGATAGCTGCCATTCTGACTGGGGTGAGATGAAATCTGAGGGTAGTTTTGATTTGCATTTCTCTAATGGCTAGAGACGTTGAGCATTTCTTCATGTGTATGTTTATTGATTGTATGATTTATAATATTCTTAAATAATAAGAATCGAGACACCTTTGGAACTGCTATTCAAGATAAATATGTAGGATGTTTGCAGTTCTGATGCATCTCACTGATCTCATATACCTTCTGCACAGAGGTGACCACAGTCTTGTAACTCTTGTTACTACTTATAATCTTACCATGTATTTCTCAAGTAACATTGTTTGATCATGCTTATTTTGAGTATTTAGTACCTTATTATTACTATTGTTTATTCATTAGCATTATGTTGAACACTTTTCTTTCTTTCTTTTTTTGTATTTATGCCAATGTTTTTCTTTTTTCTTTACTTTTTTTTTTTTTTTTTGGTGCTTGGGTTTGAACGCAGGACCTCATGCATGTGAGGCAAGCACTGTACCAACTGAGCTATATCCCCAGCCTCTTTTCTTTTTCATTTTTCTTAATGTGTTGAACACATAATACTCTCTGGGGCTCTATAATACTCAATTTATTCACTAGTTTTACTCCTTACAACTTGAATTGTTTCAAGTTTTTGTTTTAGTGTAATCCTTTTTTATTTGTCTCCAAATTTCATTAAGTTATTACACATTGGGGGAAAAAAACCCAGTGGGTTGTATATTAGAAACAAATTCAAATTTTCTAGTAAATGTCAGTGAAAGGTATAAACCATCTGGAAATTCATAAGTCAATGTTTGCTTCTTATGAACACATCATTTTTCCATGTGATTATATTACATTTTATTGATAACAAATGGTATCTATCACTTTTCCTTTGTAGTCTTTCATCTCCTTTCCTTTTATTTCCTTTTAACATCTTTTTGTTAAATATGGCTATCGTGTAATTCCAGATTTTATATATGTTTAATAACTTTATTTTCTTTTAGGAATAGTTTGTCTTTCTTTGATTAAATTGGTTAAAATGAATATAAAAAAAGAATCAAAAGTCTTGGTCAGGCAGCCACTAGCCTTATCTCACCCATACCAGGATCCCTTTTTTCTAGTATAGTCAGGGATGGACTGACTAGTCCATTCTTCTGATCTGAGGCCAGAATTGGCTTTCTTAAACACTGAGTCAGCAGTACCATAAACAAACTTGAATTCATATCCAGGAGGAAGATGCAGTGATAACATGTTGAAAGAAAGGGAGAAACTGAACTGTACTCTTAAAATCTTCTAACTCACTCTAACTTTCTCATCTGAGAAATATACACAATTTATCTCATAAAAATTTAGCAATTAAAGTAATTCTTATATGCTTGCCTTAATTTATTTTATATGTGTCATGTATATACTTTTTTAAAACTTGTGTCATATTGATGAACCTGTTGTTTTTTTTTTCTCTAGGAGAATGACTTTAGCATTTGAAAAGTAACTTAGAAATTTTTATAATTGTTTATCTTTTGTGTTTTTCAAATTTATTTGTGATCAAAACCACATAAAATTATTCTTAAATATTTTATAGATAAAATTCAATAGTGTTAATTCAAATTGTTTAGTAACATATTTATAGAAAGTTTACATCTAACAAAACTTAAGTTCAATTTTTTATGAAAACAAGTGCTCATTTTTCTCTCACCCTTCCCATAACAAATACTATTCTTTCTGTTCAGTAGATTTGATTATTTTAGATATGTCATATAAGTAGAATGACACAATACTAGTATTTTTGTGAATGACTTCTTTCAGTTAGTGTAATGTCTTCAAGATTAATCATTATTGTAGTTTCTTGCCTTTTTTTTTTTTTTTTTTTTTTTTTTTTTTTTTTTTTTTTTTTTTTTTTTTTTTTTTTTTTTTTTTTTTTTTTTTTTTTTGGTACTGGGGATTAAACTCAGGGGTACTCGACCACTGAGCCATTTCTCCAGCTTTATTTTGTGTTTTATGTAGGACAGAGTCTCACTGAGTTGCTTTGCACCTCACTGTTGCTAAGCCTAGCTTTGAACTCGCAATTCTCCTGTCTCAGTCCCACAAAGTGCTAGAATTAGAGCCATGCACCACTATACCCAGCTTAATTTCTTGCCTTTGCAAAGTTTAAAAACATTTCATAGTTTTTCCAAATTACATTCATCTATTTATGTGAAAGGACATTTGGTTTGCTTCCCACTATTGAATCTACTGAGTGATACTGTAAGAACCATAGCAATGTAAATGTTTTGATTGGACCATATAAGTGAGAGTTTATTACTGTAATCTCTGATTCCATGTCTAATTGTATAATGTATCTCAGTATTAACTATTAAGTCTATAGCTTTTATTATGTTTGTGAACCAGGAAGCATTTTTCCAAATTTGTTTTTTAAATATCTTTTTTAGTTGTAGATGGACACAATACTTTTATTTTATTTATTTTTTTTAATGTGGTGCTGAGGATTGAACCCAGTGCCTCACATGTGCTAGGCAAGTGCTCTACCACTGAGCTGCAACTCTAGCTCCCCAAATTTGTTTTTAAGTTGAATATTTTTTAGTTATTCAATGACCCTTGAAATGTTATACTATTTTAAAAATGACTCTGTTTCTGCAAAAATAACACTAGGGCTGGGGTTGTGGCTCAGTGATAGAGCACTTGCCTAGCATGCATGAGGCACTGGGTTTGATTCTTAGCACTGCATTCAAAACTGAATAAAATAAAGATTCATCAACAACTAAAATTTTTAAGTTGGAATTTCCATGTATATTACATGGAGTTTCTGGATCACTTTGAATAGTATAGACAGCTTTTAATTTTATCTTTCATTTCTTGAAAAAAAAACTGTTCAAAAGTTTAACTGTTTATTTATTTATTTATAGAATAATGCAACACCTATATTTTATTTATTTATTTTTTGTGGTGCTGAAGATCAAATCTAGTGCCTTGCATTCGGTCACTGAGCCACAACCCCCGCCCAAGAGTGTACTACTTAATTGCCATATAATGCTGGATTTTTGGATCTCACTTTCATTTTGATGAATCTGCTCTTTTGTCGAGGAGCAAAAGAATAGACTAACTTACTATATTTAGAAAACAATTTCAACATTTTAATATTTGTGGACATTTGTTTTGTGCTTTTTTTACATTTTTTTTTAGCTGTTGATGAATCTTTTTTTAAAAAAATATTTATTTTATTTTTTTAGTTGTAGGTGGACAGAATATCTTTATTTTTATGTGGTGCTGAGGATTGAACGCAGTGCCTCACGCATGCTAGGCAAGCACTCTACCACTGAGCTACAGCCCCAGTCTCCTGTTTTGTGCTTTTAAGCTGGTCTACCCAGGATAAGATTCCATGAGCTATTGAGAAAATTGAGTCTCTAAAGTCTAATTGGTTTTATGGTAGTTTTAGAACTTTTCTATTCTCTCATTACTATTCTGCCTGTTTTTATTTTTTATTACATTAATTGGGGATTGATGTGTCTATTACTGTATTGCTTTCTATTTCTCTCAATGCTTTTAGGTTTACTTTTCATATTTGGGAAGTAAGATATGAGTGACATATGTTTGTTGTTATTGCAGTATTCTACACAGGGGCCATTTATATCTTTATATAATGTTTTACTTTTTCTCCTGCCAAAGTTTTTGATTAAATATATATTTTATCTCACAAAACTTTTTTGTTTTGAATTGTCTTGCTTTATATAATCATTGTTGTCTCTGCTTTCATAATTATTGCCAGCTTTACACTTTTCCGTATAAAAATCCTTTCCATCTTTTCATGTTTAGGCTCTTTGTGATCTTAGATCTAAATAATATCTCCTGTAGATAATATAAAATTAAATATTTTTAGGTGTAATTCTGTTAGTCACATTATATGTTCTGATTGGTGTTTGATATTAACCCAAATGTACTTAAATAAATTACTGAAAAGGAAATACTTATTACTGTCATTTTCTAAGTTTTTAAATTATATTTTTCTTTTTCTGAGGAGGGTACTAGGGGTTGAACTCAGGAGCACTCAGCCACTGAACCACATCCCCAGCCCTATTTTGTATTTTATTTAGAGACAGGGTCTCACTGAGTTGCTTGGCATCCCACTGTTGCTGAGGCTAGCCTCCAACTCACCATCTTTCTGCCTTAGCTTCCCAAGCTGCTGGGATTACAGGCTTGCACCACTGCACCTGGCTTCTTTTTCTCTTATAATTGTTTTTCTAATTTTAAAAAACTGTTTTTATGGGGCTGGGATTGTGGCTCAGTGGTAGAGTGCTTGCCTTGCATGCATGAGGCACCAGGTTTGATCCTAAGCACCACATAAAGATATTGTGTCCATCTACAGCTAAAAAAATATTAAAAAATAAAAATAAGTAAAAAATAAAAAACTGCTTTTATTTGTGGGTCATAGATTTTTATAGTGCCATGCTTTGATTCTTCTTCTATTTACTTTATATCTTTTATGGTTATTTGGCCTTATGTTGGGATTTTATAAAAGGACTAAGCTTATACTTTATTTTAAATGGATAGTAAATTAGCTTCAATTTCATGTGAAAAAAATCAGTGTCTTTGTATGTTTTCTCAATGTTATGATATTGATGTCAAAGCTATTTTTATATTGTACACCAATAAACATAGGTTTATAATAAGTTTTATGATTTTACCTTTCAGATTCTGTAGCAAAATTATTTTATGTACCATCATTAAAATATAATAGAATTCATATTTGTAATATTTGTGCTCTTCCCACAAAGTTTTAAAATATCAAATGATTTGTGTTATTGTACAAATTTATTCTATTTCAATTGGAAGAATTCCTTTTAGCCCTTTAGAATTTCTTATTGTATAGGTCCACAAGTGAGGGGCTTTTGGGGCATTTTCATATTTTGAAAGCCTTTTTATTTTATTTTTAGTTTTGAACGTTTTTTCTTGACCCTAACACTCAAGGCTTATTTTTTTATTTTTCCCCTTTCATCCCTTTGACTATGTGCCTCAATTTCTTTTTTTCTTTTTTTGGGTACTGGGGATTGAACTCAGGGGCACTCAACCACTGAGCCACATCCCCAGACCTATTTTGTATTTTATGTAGAGACAGGGTCTCACTGAGGTGCCTAGCACCTCACCATTGCTGAGGCTGGCTTTGAACTCATGATTCTCCTGTCTCAGCCTCCCTAAGTGCTGGGATTACAGGCTTGAGCCACTGCGTCGGGCTCCCCAATTTCTTTCTGGAAGGTTTCTGCCAAGAAATCAACTAATAACCATATAAAAGTATATTTATAGGTGATGTACTTCTTTTCTCTTGGTACTCTCAAAAATACCTCTTCAAGAATTTTAAAACTTTGATTATAATGTGTTTCTATTGAATCTTTTTGCATATCCTAATTGAAGATGATTAAGTTTCTTAAAGTGTGATATCTTTTCTTTCTTACATTTTTAATTTCTCAGACATTATTTCCACAAGATTGTTTCAATTTAACAATTTCTGCTTGCTTCTGTTGCTATTTTTTTCTGAATTTCATTGTTTAATTCATTAACTCATTAAATCTTTCAAACTTATATGGTGTTTTTTAGGTAATTCATAACTCTCAGATTTTTAACAGTTCACTCTCAGTGTTTTATATTGTTGATTGAGCCATGCTTCCTTTTTTATTTTTTGTATTATTATTATTATTTTTTTTTTATATATTTTTAGTTGTTGATGGACACAATGTCTTTATTGCTCTGTATGTGGTGCTGAGGATCGAACCCAGGGCCTCACGCATGCGAGGCAAGCGCTCTACCACTGAGCCACAATCCCAGCCCCAATTTTTTGTATTATTTTTATATTTGATATTTTCCACTTAAAAACCAGCTGATGATCATTATAGTCGTTTTTGGAAATTTTTGGAAGTTACTAAATAAACAAAAAGTTGAGGTAAAATGACAAATGCTTGTAATCCCAGCTAAATAGGAGGCTGAGGTAGGAGGATTGCCAAGTTTAAGATGAGTTCAGCATCTTAGTGATATTCTGTCTCAAAAGATAAAAACTAAAGAATGGACTGGGGATGTATCTCAGTAGTAAAATGCCACCATGTTCAATCCCAAGTTATTTTACCCTATCCATCCCACCCCCCAAAAAAGAAGTAAGACAAATAGATATTGTTGCATCATTTGACTCATGTGAAATCTGAATAAATTAAACTCGGGATGTGATTTGGGGGGATGTTAGGGTAAAGTTAGTCAAAGTGTGCAAAATTTTATTTTAATGGGCAGAAGAATGCTGAGTGTTCTACTGTACAACGTGATAAAGTGTAGTACTTCTAATATATTAAGCAATATTTTATTTTGGTACTGGGTATTGAACTCAGGGATACTTGACCACTGAGCCACATCCTCAGCTCTATTTTGTGTTTTATTTAAAGACAGAGTCTCATTGAGTGGTTTAGCACCTTGCCATCCCTGAGGCTGGCTTTGAATTTGTAATTCTGTGTCAGTCTCCCAAAGTGCTGTGATTCCAGGCATGCGCTACCACTCCAGGCTGATCCTCACTCTTTTAACAGCAAAAAATGGAGCAGCCAAGAACTGGTCATTTTGATGTTATTTTTTCTGAGTTGGATGCAATTTGCTGTCACTCAAACAGCCAGTTCATTAGGCTCAGTTTGGAGGCGGTGCCTGAAGCCTTGTCCAGTCAGGCTTTTAGATGAGAGCTGACCAATCCTCACACAGGCAGTGAAGAGGGGGCGGGCTTCCGTAGACTGTTCCCTTTGTATTTGGAGCCGCCATTTTTTGAATCTGTTTCTAGGCTTCCTGTTCCATCCAGACCAGGAGCTTCAGATTTTTGTGCTGCACAGGTGCTGGAAAAAACAGAATACGAAGTGTCCTGAAGGGCAGCAAATGGTAAGTTTGCGTTGTTATCTTAGGGTAGGGAGGCTGTTTGAAGGTGGAGAACTGGCAATGGCGAGAACTGGAAATGGTGGCTAGGGACTCCTCGTGGTCCTCTCCAGTCTTGTGGCCATTGGGCCTCTCTGTGGAAACTGTGTTTAGTCCCTGAAAGGACCAGACTAAAGCCATTTTGTGACTCTAGGCCTCTTGTCCAGAGCCCTAGGTACCTCACCCAGTTACTGGAAGTTGCAACACAACGGCACCCCTCCCTGGCGCCAAAAAGTGGTTCTGCAACTTGAGTCAGCTAATCAGAAGGCCAGGCAATGAGCTCACTGTAGCCAGACCTATCAATAACCTAAAGGTCAACTGGGCCCATGGTAGCCAGACCTATGAGTCTAAAGGCCCACTGACCACCCAGTGACTTCACC
>PVHX01024849.1:0-23344 GCA_004024805.1 Geosciurus inauris | reverse complement strand
GTTGGCTTTGAACTCGCAATTCTCCTGTCTCAGCCTCCCAAAGTGCTAGGATTACAGGTGTACGCCACCGCACCCGGCTCTATTTAGTTTTTTATATGGTGCTGGGGATTGAACCTAGTACCTCACGCGTGCTAGTCAAGTGCTCTACCACTGAGCCACAATCCCAACCCCTAATTTTATGTTTTGTAAAACAAAATTTATTTCCTTCTTGGCTTTATACATCCCTCCAGAGACATACTTCTAAAATCTTCTTTATATTTGACATCATGCCATAGAAATAAATGTGAAGTTTTTATTTGAAATTATGAGGAAACATGTGAAATTAACAGTATGCAATATAAACAATTTTAATTTGTGACCTCTTTTTAAATTAGGAAACCCTCTCATAATATATTTTTTTGTTCACCACAGTTTTCACATTAGATTAGATCTAATTAGATTGGGTAAGTATAGATTTACCTCTTCTTGGAA
The DNA here is from genome assembly GCA_004024805.1 of Geosciurus inauris. Classification (NCBI taxonomy): domain Eukaryota; kingdom Metazoa; phylum Chordata; class Mammalia; order Rodentia; family Sciuridae; genus Geosciurus; species Geosciurus inauris. The sequence continues at coordinate 22,873 of PVHX01024849.1, read as the reverse complement.
ATGATGTTAAGTAATGATTTCCTTGGTATGTAGCTTGATCTACATTAAAAAGCATTTTTTAATTGTTTTTATATGCATTCACTTTTATCTCACCAATAAAGTTTTGATATGCTTAAATATGGAAATTGTACCTCTTTTGGCTTCCTCCTAGTTCTTACTAAAGGATATTTAATGAATGACCAGCTAATGGCCAACACAGGATTAGCAGTGCAAGGTTAATTCTGAAATTGCAGATACTGCCTTCAATTTTGAGACACTTGTGTTATTTCTTTTATCTGTTGGGTGAAAGTAATCATTCTTGTATTTTTAATAAAGAACTTTGTATTTCTCAATTTTTCATATGTACAAAAATATTTAATCTTAAATCAGTCAGGATTAAGACTATTTTAAAAGACTGTCTCTGTAACTTCAAGTTTGGGGGAAAATTAAGGTAATGTGTTACATATAAAACTAAAAAGAATTTTAAAATTCTTCTTAAGTCCTATATTTTCATTTTGAAAACCCAAATATCAGAATGGCTTGGTCTGTATTAATTAGCTAGTTGAAGGTAGAGACTCTGGTATGAGTATCTAATTGAGTCCAGTGTTCTTTTCTGAAAATTAGGTGACTATTTCTTTTAATGTATTCTCTTTTTCTCTTTTATTGTTTTAGAAAGAGGATCACATTTCAGGCTTATTTCTCTTCATAGTATCACCATTTCCCACATCAAGATATGAACTCTTGGCATCACTTTGGATTACTGTCTCTCCTTTGGCTCCAGATAATCAAAACTTAAAAGTGCCTGTGATCTGTCTTCAATATCTTTTACATCCTTTGTTTTCCTTTCATTCCCATCACTATCCTATTCAGTTCATGCTTAGATAGTTGTATTGGTTTACTTACTAGTTTCTCTGTGTCTAGTATCATGTCTCCTCTTACTCATTGTGGATAACATTGCCACATTAACATATCTGAAATGATGATTTCTTTCTTTATACCTATGTGTATGTTATTCTGGAAAATTCCCACTGCTTTTTCATGTGAATGGTCCTCCAAGGCCCAACTCAGATCTTATTTTCTTCTCAATACTGACCTACTGGGAGTATAATGGCAAAATCTAGAGTCAGGTCGTGTCTGTAATCATTTGACATCTAAACACATGGTATCCGATTATCATAGAGTGCTAGACCAGGAGGAGAATTGCGATGTCATTTATTCTCATCTTTACATTTGAATAAGTGGTTTTCCTGGAGTAAAAAGTATTTGAAGGGTTCAGGGCAGAAATGTAAGTAGACTTAGTTTTCTAACCTCTTAATTCCAGAATTCTTTCTTTGGTAACACTTCCTCTCACTGTAAAGTGCCTTGTCTTTTTAGATGTTTTTTCATGAGTGAATTTCACTAGCATGAGGCCAAAAATCTTGTTTTACTCCTTTGTATTTCCCATATTTCACACATCAATAGACCTCAATTCATTCATTATTTGTAGAGAATAATTACTTTCAGATAAAAATAACATTTTAAATGAAATTTTGTTTCCATTTGTACAGATATTAATGCCCTAGGATTATACTGCTTTTGTTTAAAAGGGATGGAAGATGTGTTTTTAAAATTTTTTTTAGATGTTGATGGACCTTTATTTTATTCATTTATTTATATACAGTGCTGAGAATTGATCCCAGTGCCTCACACATGCTAGGCAAATGCTCTACTACTGAGCCACTACCCCAACCCAACATGTGTTTTTAATAGTTCTTGGTCATTAACATCTGTTTCCAAGGCTTTATTAAACAAAATTAGTGGGAAATAAAAATGTAATTTAAAAATTCTCTGGTTTTATTTTTACTGCTAGGGAAATGGGTTTCACTTGTTTACAATGTTAAGAACACTGACTAGAGTACAAAAGTAGAAACTTTGTCAACATTTCTTCATTGTTTTAATGTTTTTAATTTCTAGGGAATCAAATGTTTCATAAAAAATAATTTTGAGGGGTGGGGATATAGCTTACTGGTAGAGCAGTTGCCTAGCATGCATGTGGCCCTAGGTTTGATTCTCAGCACTTCTGAAAAATAATTTTTGTAGCAGATTGTGTTAAATGGAAATATGATAGAATTCTGTTGTCTTAGTTATTAAGCCACTATTGAAAACTAACTGTCTTGTACAATCATTTAGGTTTTAAAGTTTTATTAATATATCTGGTTTAAAATATGTAAGTAAAGTAAAGCAACAGGAATTGTAGGAAATATATACATTTTTAAAGTTCTTTTGCAACTTAGCATTAATAAAAATGTTACATTAGAGGGCAGTTTAAATATATATCAGGTGAATAAAGCATGGGCTTTGTGATCATAGTTTGGGATATATGTATCATCTGCTGTAGATGTATTACAGAGGTGATGCCAAGGTGAAAGCAGGCTTTCAGAATGGTTGGAAATCATTGATATTCTGAGTTGGAGGCTGTAAATGGCTCAGTGGCAGATGGAGTCTTTGTCAAGGAAGAAAAATGGCAGCTTTGGAGCACATAGATGTTTTGCTAGCAGCTCCGTACATAGGCTGTGACCTTCTGGTATTCAAGAGTCCTTTCTATGCTCTAATAAATTGTCCTCAGCGTTTATTCATCTCAAGTAGATAAATAGTCATCATCACATTTTAGTACAAATTGAGGTGTTTCAATATGAAGAAGCATAAATATGTTTGTCTGATTTTCAAAGAAGTAAGCTTTTAAGGGAACCTGGACTTCTTGGTATCAGAAATATTTCTCTGTTGATTTTCAGGAGTAAAAGCACTTAAGGAGTTTGAAAACATTTTATAATCACAAATATTAAAGCTTGAAAGTGTGCAAAAAATCCTAAAACAACCCACTTATTTTACAGAAGAAGAGATCAAGGCTCAGAGGCTATGAGTTAACCATGACCACTTAGCTAGTTTATGATTTTTAGATTATGGTTTTTTATACTTATAAAATATCTTTACATTTGAAGGTAAAACTAACTTTAAGTACAACTTAAAATGCTACTGAATTCACCTACTTTTTCATGATACCTGCATAATGAGAGTGGATAATTTTAGACTTTTATTTACTACTCAATTGCAGATAATTTTATTGGAAAGAATTCAGGCTTTTTTATCTTAATCTGGTGTCACTAGACTACTGTAAAGAAGTTTTTTTTGTTCGAGAATTTATTACTTGGATTATAAATTTACATGTTTATAATCCAGATAATAAATTCAAGCTGTTTATATTTCTTAATAAATGTATTTTATAAATATTAACCAATTGAAGTATAAATGATTCTGACTTATAGTGGTTCTGTTTATGATTTTTCAACTTTACAGTGGTGTGAGAGTGACATGCATTCAGTAGAAAATTAAGTTTGATCTTTTCCTGGGCTATTGATATGTGGTAAGATACTCTCTTGATACTGAACAGCTGGAAGTGAGTCACAGCTCCCAGTTCATGCAATCATGGGGGTAAAAAACCAGTACTCTCTGGTGCACTGTCTTGCTGAACAATGATGTCTGGTATATTAAATGCACTTTTTTTTTTTTTTTTTTTTTTTTAGATTTTTTTTTATTTGCAGATGAACACATGTCTTTATTTTATTGCTTTGTATGTGGTGCTGAGGATCGAACCCAGGCCCTCACACATGCGAGGCAAGCGCTCTACCGCTGAGCTACAATCCCAGCCCTTAAATGCACTTTTTATTCGTGGCATTTTCCACTTACAATAGGTATATTGGGACATAACCCCATTATGAGTCTAGGAACATTTGTATATACTGTGTTGAATTATGATGTTTTTCATTTTATAAGAAATAGTATAGATTGTATATATACTGTGTTGACTTATGAACTTTTTTAAAGAAATAGTTGTAGATTGTATACTGAGATATTTTGAAAATTTTTGCATGTGTCAGAATTTGTTTTTAGAGGGTTATATGTTCCTATGAGAGTATGTTATCATGTATGTTCAGTTGAATAGCTGACACATATTGAAGACTAACATTATCACTAAAATTAGAACTGGAAGCATTACACTCCTAAAATGTACTACAGCACTTGACAATTGCTAAAGTTATAGAAAGGAATCATTACAGCATTGAAGAAAATGACACTTTACTTTAAAGGGTGAAGTTTGCTGCATTCAATACTTCAGGTTGTAGTCTTTTGCCAGCCAGTGCCTAAAGAATACAGTTAAGGAAAAATATATAACAACAGTTATACTAAAATGCTATCTGTGTACTTTCTATAGATAAAATTATACAACATTTTTACTATTGTTTTTGATTAAGAGAAAATTCTGAAGTTAATTATTTCAAAATTAAAGCTTCAAAAATCCTGAAATAATTGTTGTTGTTAACAATAAAACTGATCTCGGCTAGGCGTGGTGGTGCCATACCTGTAATGCCATACAGGTGCCATACGTCAGGGGCTCTGGAGGCTGAGGCAAGAGGATCAGGAGTTCAAAGCCAGCGTCAGGAATTTAGTGAGGCCCTAAGCAATTCAGGGAGACTTTGCTGCTAAATAAAATATAAAAAAGGGCTGGGGATATGGCAAAGTGGTTGAGTGCTTCTGGGCTCAATGCCTAGCACCCAAAGCAAACAGAAAAAACTGATCAGATTTTATATAGCATGTGGATATGAAAAGTATGAAACATATTATAAATAAAATTACTATTCTTATTAATATGTTGATTTATAACTATTTCAATTATTATCTACTCTAATATGGAATAAATTATTGGATACAGGTGAAATGATCACTAAATTATCCAACAACTAATTAGTAAGTTCCTATTTACACACAAGTGCTAAGGATAATTTACCGTAAGAAAAAAAAGACTGCACTCATAAGGCTTACTTTCTATAGGTGAAAGAGACAAGTTAATATTTAATATATTAGATGGTAAACAATATTATGAAGAAAAGTAAAGCAAATTAAGGGTCATGAGTGCTGGGGTGTAAGTTAACACTGTTATAGAGTTGCATCAAAGGTATCTCTAATAAAAATGACAGTTTAGCCAAGATCCTAAGAAGTTGAGAGCAAAGCATGGAGATATCCGAGTGGGGACTCTTTCTAAGCAAACAGTAGATGCCAGCACACTAAGGAGAGATTGTGTTTGGCAGCATGGCTGGATTGGAGTTGTGTAAGTGATGAGCAAGTGTTATAAATGTTATAAATGGTTATGTGAGAGATTTCACATAACCAGCATTTAAGTTTTTTTGTTTTTTTGTTTTTTGTTTTTTTAAAGAGAAGATTGAAAAAACCATGCTAAGTTTAAGTAAAGCCCATATGTCAAACCATTGGTACCCGAAGTAGTTTCATAGAACATTGTTTATATGGAATATTAAATGAAAAGAAGATTCCATGGTTAAATAAATTTGGAAGACATAGGATTATTGTTAAACAGGTTTTGTTCTAACAACTTTCTGAGCATCTTTTAATGTGCTGATGTGTTTTGTGAATTTCCAGCTCATTTGATTCTTTCTTCAAAGAGCATCTTATAGGACTAGTATTTTTCATGTGTTGGTGGGTTTTGTATTACACAGGTTAATAAAAGGGTCTTTCTACAATAGCTATTTCATAACTTCTTTACTTTTCTTAAGGCCATACCTCTTCCTATCTGTTTTTTCAGTAAAGCTTGCATTTCTCTCTCTCTCTCTAAATATTTTTCTAGTTTATTCATTCTTCTCTATTCGTGATGCCTAAATATAGGTTTGCATCATGTCTCACTTGGGCTGTCACAGAAGTTGGCTAACTGGTTTCTCTGCCTCTACCCTTGCTGTGTCCATATTCATCATCCTCATTGACAATTTAATTGACATCACCAATCTAACTAGGTTATTCACCTACTTAAATCCTTTACCAGCTTTCAATCACTACAAAATTAATCTCATTTACAGGGCATATGAAACCTTTCACAATCTGTCCCCTGCCTGCATCTAGAATTAAGCCTCAATCTCCCATACTTAATGCTCTCCAAATTTAAAACCATTTATACTTTCTTAAAGCAGGTAATGGATGTACAGTCCTTTTGCCTTTATTCATTGCTGTTACCTCTTCCTGACACAGCCTTCTTTTGTGAGCAGCCCAATTTTCCATTCTTAAAGGTTTAGAGCAGATGTAATCTACAAGAACACTCTCAAGATCTTCCTGGGTACACTCATAAATCTATCAGAACACTTTTAAAATGAAATAAAAATATGTATTTTTGTTTTTCCACTCTCCAGATCCTATGCCTAGTAGCCATGTTAAGTGCCTAATACTTTAAGTGAATACTCAAATTAACCTTAGTAAGTACATGGAAAGATCTACCAATTTCTCTTTTTCTCTAGTTCTGACCCTGTTTGGATTATAGATTTAAGTGTAAAACTACAAAATTTCTGGATGAAAACAGGGGAAGATCAAACTTAGTGAAGAGTTCTTACATATGACACAAAAAACATGATCTGTAAAAGGAAGAATATTTGTAAATGGGTATTTGTTTGCAAAAGACCCTATTAATATGGAGACTGGACAGACTACGTACCGGGAGGAAATATTGGAAAACTACATATCTGAAAAAGGAATCATTTTTAGGTTATTAAAAAAAATCTCTCAAAACTCAATACTTAAATACAAACAATCCAATTAGAAAACTAAGCAAAAGACATGAAGAACCATTTCATCAAGGAGGATATGTAGATGTCAAATGAGCTCATGAAAGATGTTTGATCATCACTAGCCATCAGGCAAATGAAAAAATACCAGTTCATTGAACACCTATCTGAACAGCTAAAACAAAACAAAAAATAATCACAGGGGCTGGGGTTGTGGCTCAGCAGTAGAGCGCTTGCCTCACATGTATGGGGCACTGGGTTCAATCCTCAGCACCACATAAAATAAATAAAGGTATTGTGTTCATCTATAAAAAAAATTTTAAAAAATAATCACAGTATTAAATCCTGGCAAAGATGTGGAGAAACTAGACTCCAGTAGATTGCTGCTGGGAATATAAACTGGTACAACCACTCTGAAAAGTGGTTCAGTAGTTTATTAAAGAAAAACAAAACACAAAACTAAACACACACTTAAGTTAGAGTTGGTGAAGGAGAGGAGCTTGGGTGTGACTGTAAAGGAGTAGCATAAGAGATCTTTCTGGTGATGTTACCTTTTTTTAAAAATTTTTTTTGGGGGGTAGGGGTACCAGGGATTGAACTCCGGGGCACTCGACCACTGAGCCACATCCCTAGCCCTATTTTGTATTTTGTTCAGAGGCAGGGTCTCACTGAGTTCCTTAGTAACTTGCCATTGCTGAGGCTGGCTTTGAACTCACAATCCTCCTGTCTCAGCCTCCCGAGATTCTGGGATTACAGGCGTGTGCCCTGGCACCCAGCTGTTACCTTGATGGTAGTGTTGGTTATAGGAATGTACACATGTGACAAAACTACATGAACTCACACATACACATTTTTATTTAGTTTACTGGTTTTTATTATTGAACCTACATTATTATACAAGGTATAACCATTGGAAAAACTGAGTGATAGGTACATGGAACTTCATTGTACCGATCTTTTAACTTCCTCTAAAGAATATAGTTATTTCAAAATAAAAGTGGGGGGAGAAGTTTTATTTCCTCACTAAACTTAGACTTTATACATGCTTTTTGATTTTTATCACATTCTCACTTCAGAGATTTGTTTCATTGATCTTTCATAAGGCATATTCATTTTCTCCCTCTTGACAGATGTATTTTATTGTTAGCTATAGGATTGTCCCATCCTAAATAAAATAAACAGAAATACAAACAAAACATTCACATACCTACCTCGAGTTGTATTGACATATTAAAGATACATCCATGTTAATATGTGTAGTTGTAGTTCATTAATTTTAATTGCTACGTGGCATTTCATTATAAAAACATGTCTCAGTAGTTTACTTATACTTTCTCTAACATTTCCCGGCTTCTTTTCTTCTCTTCTCTTCTCTTCTCTTCTCTTCTCTTCTCTTCTCTTCTCTTCTCTTCTCTTCTCTTCTCTTTTCTTTTCTTTTCTTTCTTTTCTTTTCATGGTGCTGGGAATTAAATCCAGGGTCTCATATGTGCTAGGGAAGTGCTCTGCCACTAAGCTATATCTCCAGCCCACAATTAATATCCTTATGTATAACTCCTTTTACACATATATGGGAACATTTCTGTGTTACATATCCAGAAGTGGAATATATAGGCTACCTACAGTTTTGACTTTATATATTGCCTAACATCTTTTTACAGTTATTGTACCGGTTTATACCACCAGTGCATAAAGATTTCTTGACATGTTTGGCATTTGTTTTATTTTTGCTTTTCTACTCCCTCAATCTGTGTAGAACCTGCTAATAGATTTTACTTCTACAGTATACTTTATTTCTTGCTGTATCTTGACCAGCTAAGAAATAAAAACACTTGTGATTCATTTTGGCTTCTATAGTTTTCATTTTCATCTCCTCTTTTGTGACATTTCTGTGCAACCTTAGTACAGAAACTTGCTCTTACTTAAACTATTTCAATAGACCAAATATTGTGACATCCTTATTGGAAATCTCTTCCCGCTCCAGTTTATCCCACTTAAAACTGCTAGGTCAATATTTCTAATGCAAGTAGTTTACCATTGTTGCAGCATTACTTTTGAAAATCTTAATGTGGTATTCAAGGTCATTTCCAATAAGATCCTAAACCACCTATATAGCCATATGTTCCTCACACCATTATTGACTTGTGCTCTATGTACTTGCCACACTACATTATTTTTGTCTATTTGTTGACTGATTTATTCAAACAATAGATATTTAATGAGCCCTTTAGTGCTATATGTGTATATAGCTATATTGACAGTTTTTTAGGTGCAAATCATGATTCTTATATGAGGGAACTTGCATACCACCTCAAGCTAGCCTTTGAATATATTCAGTGCTTTTCAGCTTATGATCCTTAGCATATGTTTTCCCTTCACTTGAGATATCTTTTTTCCTAGTTCTCCCATCTGGCCGTCTTTTCCATTCAAACTCCTACACACTTTTCAAGGCCTACTTTAGATGTCACCTTTTCATGAATTTTTTTTCTGACATTTTCAGTTCCCTTTTGCTCCCATTGTACTTTAATTATACCATTCTTATGGTACTTGGTATGTTCCATGAATTTGTCTTATCCTTAGATAGAGTACTTTGTCCACTCATCTGTTATTAGTCATGTAACACTTAACATAGGCTCTGTATTTAATAATTAAAATAATTCAAAGTTAACATGATTAATTAAATCCAACCTCATAATTTGGACCTATTTTTTAAAAAACATTCAAATTAGGACAAAATAATTACATAATTTTAATTTGATTTCCTTAAAACATTGCAGAATAAACTTTATGATTTGCTTTGATAAACACTAAATGTGATTAGTGTTAACTTTTCTGTTTGTTTTGTAATTCTTAAATAGTTCTCTTTTCTCAAAGCAGACTGCACTCTGGATCCTGCTTGTCAGCTTCCCAAGAAGCTGGAACTATAAGGAAGCACCACCCCACGTGGCCTGCTTGGTTCTCTTGAGTTGCCTTGGCAGCTGCTGTGTGCTTCCTTAACTCTAAAGAGCAGCTCTTTGTTTATTTTCTACTATACTGGGCTTCTTCACAAGATTTTGTTTGAAGAAAGAACTCTTAAGCTAAAATAATTTTAAATTATTGCTAAGATAGCACTTTAAGTACTTCTGTTTTACCTATTTTATATTTTCCAAACTTTTGCAAAAAAGGTATTAATCTGGCCCTCTTATTCCTTATATTACCATTAATTTCAAGTCAGTAGTCCATTGAATGAGACTTTAGATGATGAAGCAAATGGTAGACAGTGGACTTTGGGTACAACAAATAAATTGTTTATTTGCTGAATATTCTGGTTTTTTTTTTTCCTCCTAGTACTGAGGATTAAACCCTTGATTGAACCTTATCATTGAGCTACATCCCCAACTCTCTTTATTTTTCCTTTTGAGGCAGGGTCTCACTTAATTGCCTACACTGGCCTTGAACTTGCAATCCTCCTGTCTCAACTTTCTCTGTAGCTGGGATTACAAGTGTGTACAACACTATATCCAGTGAAGATTCTGTGTTTTAATATGGAGTTTTGAGAAGTTGTTAGAATACCAGAGATTACTGGAATTGGTGAATAGATGTTTGGTACACTGAAGAATTTTTTAGGTCACAGCATCTGTAATGTGCAAAAGAAGATTCTGATTCAGTAGGTTTGGACTGGGGCCTGAGATTTCACATTTTTAAGAAATAATCTCAGTGTTGCTGGTGTGTCACTTTGAGTAGCAAGAATCTAGATGACCTTCCAATTTTTTGGATTGCATATTTTGTTCTAATAAAGGTAGATTTTTGGTATTGCTGTAGACATTTATTTAAACTGATTCTCTGGTTTGTATTTTACCATTTTAATAGAAGCTTCCGAGTTTTAGGGAAATATATGGATTATGGATTAATGATTGCTCTAGAATTGTATGATTCTTTGCTTAAAGTTATTCTTCAGTATTTTCATTTATTCATTCATTCATGCACTACCCAAAAGAATCCAGAGCCTCATGCATGTTAGGTAAGTGCTCTCCCATTGAGCTACACTTCCAGCCCCAAGATTTTTTTTTTTTTTTTTTTCTGGTACTGGGGATTGAACTCAGGGGCACTCGACCACTGAGCCACATCCTCAGCCCTATTTTGTGGTTTATGTAGAGACAGGGTCTCACTGAGTTGCTTAGTGCTTTGCCATTGCTGAGGCTGGCTTTGAACTTGGCAATTCTCCTGTCTCAGCCTCCCAAAGTGCAGGGATTACAGGCGTGCACCACTGCACCTGGCTCAGCCCCAAGATTTTTATAATACTTTGACAGCTATAACGCTGTCAGTGGCAACTTTCAGAAAGTTTAAATTAATAAGGAATCTTTTCTTTTAAATTTTTTAAAATTGTAGATAGACACAATACCTTTGTTTATTTTTATGTAGTGCTGAGGGTAGAACCTAGTGCCTCACACATACTAGGCAAGTGCTCCACCACTGAGCCACAACCCCAGCCCCAATAAGGAATCTCTTAATTACTTGGTTTACTTTTCTAACAGAACTAGAATTCATATAGCCTTTTGTTATTTTAGGAGGATATTGTTTTAAGACATAAATGTATTATAAAAATAAAAATAGGAAACAATCTTCTGTTTGACTTTGTTTTAGTTGGCTTTAATACTTTTAAATACTGCTTTTTTTTTCTTTTGTAAAGCTGTTATCATGAATTAGTTGCAGTTATATACCACAGATGTTTGGCTGTTAATTTCAACTGTAGCACAGGTGGAATTGAAACCCAAATGTGAAAATAGACAACTGATAGGATAGTTAGCTCTGTAGTTAAATAGCTTATACTCAGATGTAAATTGATTAGGAGTGATATTAATACTTATGTTTAATATAAATAATATAAAAAAGTGATGGTCTTTTATGCTTTTACAGAAAATTATAACTTGGTCATAAATCTTTAAGAAAGTTCTCAGAATTACTTACTTTTGACAAATGGAAATCGGAAATAAATATTTGCAGATCAAGACAGTAAACCATTTTGGGGGGAAATATGATTTTTAAAAAAATTATTTTAATTAACAATTATCAGTAATATAAAGTGCTAGAGGATATTATTATAAAAGTAACTTTAAAATACATTTATTATTGTTTTATTATTTCTTATTAAACAAACACCTTGCAGGATAAGTTTTCATATGGAATTTATGGCAAATGCTGATGAAATTTTTCAGATCTGGTCCAACAATTGTCTATAGAAACAAACTTCCTTTGTTTCTTTTGGTAGCATCCATTAAATTTTTTTTAATGGTACATTAATAGTGCTGATAGAAGCAGAACAGTTGGAATTTACATGAAAAATAAATGTGATGAATAAAAAGCAGCACACTATAATATTAGAGTCTTGACTGCTTTACCAGTAAGTTCTTAAATCTTAAGGATGAAAATACTGAAAAGGTCGAGAAAAAAAGAAAGAACAAGCGATGCAAAAAGAAAATGACACTGAGGTCTTGGTTTAATACATACGTATTTCAGGTTGATGGTTGATTTCATTAGCAAATCTCATTGTTATGCAATGTCTGTTCTTCTGCAGCAAAATGAATATTGTATTCTCTCAGACTCTATTATGTTGCGATTACTGAAAATATATACATTTAGCTGACTTCGGTTTACTTTTACAAAATTGTTTTTAAGGAAAAGAAAGAAAATGGAATCATAGTATTTTGTTGTTTAAATTTTTTCAAAAGCTTTTAAAATTTGTATCATAGATTTATTTCCTACTATTGTTCTCTAAAGTAAATAGCTGAAAGGTGGTTAAAAATGTAGCCATGTTAATTACCCTTTAACTTGTTAAATGAATACAATGTAATCTTGATTGATTTAAGCTGATACTATGTGCTACTTAAGCATAGGCTTTCTAACATTTTTAAATGTTGAGTGGTTTTTCTTATTGCAAGAAAATACGTTAAGCAAGTGTACATATGGCAAGTCTCAAGACTGCTACCTTTTGCAATAGCAAAAAATGTATGTTGAGATTTCAAAAATTTGAGTTTTCATAAAATAGGAAATTCAGAAATAACAAATTTCAGTGATTACACAAGTGGAAGTGTTAATTTAATTGCAAAAAAGTAATGGGCTGCATAATTTTTAATAATGAGTTCAAATGTGGATCAAGCAGTATTGAACACAATTGTCATTTAAGTTATTTTGAAGTCTGACAATAGTTTTCAAAATCAGTTTGGTTTTCATAGTGTTCTAGACTATTGTTCCCACAGTTGAAATTCTTTTGATAAGCTTGGAAATCAAATAGCCCAAGGTTTGATTAAATGTGAGTTGATTTTATACTGTACAGAAATGGTCTGTATTCTAAAAATTGGCCTTCTGGTTCACTTAATGCAATCCTAATAAATATCTTGACTATGTTGAACAAACATGAACTGTTAAATATGTGTGTGTGTATTAATACATCATATTAAGTTAATTTGTATTTAGAGAGTTTGCTACATGTTGAGTGTTTTATTATTCACAGTGGGTAATATAAAAGAAGAATTTCCAAGATATAGTTAAGGAGATCCCCAAATTGTTAGGGAGTAATATAAAACTAAATCATGCAGAGAAAGAAAGTTTTATGGGTCTAAATAGTCAGGTTCTGTGAAAGCAACATCCTGCAGGTGATGAGACCTGTCCTGATAATAAGGAGTGGTGGAAGCAATAGGGAACAACATAAAAATAATCTAGGAGGCTGGAGTACAGAAGCTTAGCAATATGAAGAGATAAAAGAGACTCACCCAACTATAATGAAGATTTGATTTGCTACTACCTATTTACTTCACATGAAAATCAGAGTGAAGCATTGTTAAATTTTAGTTGTGTTCAATCCAGATGCATGTCAGTTGACATGGTAGCAACTGACATGGTGCACTTATTTTTTTAAGTTATCGAAGGACTCATCTGTCTGATTTTGAGACTTGCTTGGGAGCAGGAGAATCTTTTCTGAACCTTTTTGCCTTTATAGAATCATTAGTTAGTTAGTTAGTTGTGATGAAAGTGCTCTACACAGAGTGCTTGGCTGAAATACTCCAAGGGGATGGGGTGGAGGTTCCTTTTTCTCATTTGTCAGCTCAGAGAGGGAGTCTTTTTGTAACTCACAGGGTCCCATATATACTAGTCTTCCTTTTTGTCCTAACTATAAATTCCTAATATCCAAACTCACCAACCCTTGATAAAAGCCTCCTTGAATAAAATGAAATATAAAATTTATTTTCTGTTCCTCTTTACATTTTTCTGCATTCTCTAAATTTTAACCTATTATAGGAAATTAAATTATTTTATAATTACGGCTTTTTTGGAACAATCAAAATAATGATTTTCTAATTTAAATTTTCATTTTTGTTTTGGCATACGAAGTACATAATCAAACCTACAAAGACTGTAGAAATTATAATTTAAATTTTCTGTAGTGGAAATAAGGATTGTGTTTTGCATTCCAGGTGACTATAGGATATGTAAGTTATTTAATTTGACCAGGAAATTCAGCTAAAACTGTTAACTCCTTAATCATAGTTTTCTGAAAATTTGCTATTTCACATGTCATTTTAGTAAAGGTGGTAATTAGTGATTGTTAGTAACTTGTGTTACAGTGATTTAATACTGCATGTGTACTCCTCTGAAATGATAAATTAGGTGTTTGTGATGAGAGATTCTGTACCCTTGGCACAGTCTTATCTGCTTGGGTATTTTTTTTATTATTGATTTTATTATCATTCTGTTTTGTTGTATTTTCTATTTTAATGCATTAGAACTTTATTTTGCACACTGAATTATTATAAACCTAAGCAATATAATTTTTAATGTTTTGATAAGATTATATTGTTAAAAAAGTCTTGAAGAGCTCTTTGCATTAAGATGAAAGCATACTATGTTCATAATAAAACAAAGGTGTAGTGTTAGTAAACAGAATTTTTAAGAAATGCATTTTTTACAGACTTTTTAAAATCTCCTACATATTTTAAAAGTGGTGATTTAGTTTATTGTTGTAATAGAGTTATTTGTCTTATGCCCATAATTTAAATCAACCTCCATTCAACTATATTGGAAATTTAGGGAGCAAAAAGAAGAGCAATTTGGGGAGAAAAACTAAGGACATGGAAACTTAGTTTTCAAGCTAACAATTTTTTTTTAAGTGCTCACAGTTAACTGGTTTTATTTTCTTTTTGAAATACAAGTTTAAAATGATATAGGGAATAACAAAGTTATATAAACTTTTTGATTCATATAATTGAGGTTTTTTTTCAAAGACTGCTACATAAATTGTAAAGTAGTATTTTGGAGGTATGCTTTGGCTAAGAATTTTAATTTTGGTCTTTTATTAAGACTCAGGAATTTATTTACTTTCTTGAAGTAGTTGCATTTTAAAGACTTTAGCAACTTTTTAAAAATTCTTATTTTTTTAAAAAACAATTTGTTAGTATTTGTCTTGTTTTTACAGCTCATTCACCAAAACTAATTTTTGAAAGCTGCTTTTAAATCGCCTCAGTTTTCAAGCATTTCTTATTTTAAACTAAGTTATTGCATGCCAAAAATAAACTCTTCTTTTGAAAAGGAAGAAACACAAAATTCTTCTCATCATCGGTTTTGACGTTAGTAAAATTAAGAACGGATTACTTGAGACGACAGCCTTACCTGCCTTAGTTTTGTCACGTGAGCATTCGCGTTTACTGGTGATCTAAGTGCTCCACCTGCCTTTCAGTTTGTTTACCAGGAAATCAAGATGTGTAAACTGCAGGAAGTACTATTTGACCCTCTCTGACAGTATCTCATTACAATAATTGCTAATCTCTGAATAAGACAGCCATGTTTTGTGAGTAACTGAGAGGGAGAGGTTGTGTTAGGTAGATTTTAGGTGTTTCAAGAAATAGAGCATTGTAAATGCTTGCTTGGATCATGTTTTCATTATAGATTTTGATAAAAGACATATGTTGACCTTTGGGGTCAGCAAAGCTAGGACACAATAGTAGGTATTCTTTCATGCCTTTTAACTGAAAGAATATCACCGCTTGTTGTTTTGGAGTGCTGTCACTGCTCTGAATCGAAAGGATAATGGCTACTTCCTGATTAAACCCACTCTCCACAGTAAGCTGCTAATGTTATACTGTTTTTTTTCTCCTGTGAATGCAAGAGTATTTGGTGTTTGCTTTACTTGAAGTTGAAGTTTATAATAAGAGTAGAAACAACTGTTTTTAAGTTTGTAGGGCTTTATAAAAATGCAAAAGTATTTCTGTTTGGTATCTTAAATCCAACCATCTCATATACTTATTGTAGATTTTGGTTAAAGAAGTTAGCAGTATTTAAAGACATTAGAATGATAAAATATATTAAGCTGCCACTTTCTTGACACTCTAAGCAAAATTTTAAAAATAACTTATGGAGTAAATCAGATTAATTTTTTTCAGCAACTGTTGGGATAAAGTAATTTCATTATTTAATAAATTTCATAATTCTGTTTACATATATTATAATGTGTTGATAATCATTATTAAATTATTGTTCTTAAATTAGTTAAGAGATCATTATGACATAAAAACAATGTTCAGTTTTCAAAATTTAAGAAGAGAATAATGAGCGTCTTACCTTTAATCCTAAAGCTGGCAGTCACTCCATCTGTAGTCTTGGGACAACCATTTAAATCCACTACCCATATGAGTGCTTACATAAAATGTGCATTTCTATTTCCTTATGGTAGTACAAACTATAAAGAAAACAAATTTCAGAAGTATTTTATAAAATAGAAAAGTGACTCTGCAGATAGCCATAGTAGACAGAAATAACAGAAAATTTTTAGAGCTTAAAAATAAACACTATTGCATTAGCCTTTTAAATTGAACCAAATTCCCAGTGTGGCTCTAACCTCAATATAACATTACCCAAGTAATATACATATAGTTAGATACATGACGAAAATGAGAAATGGAAAGCTTGGAGGCAGTTTAGTAAAAGTCAGGAATGTACTTAGAATTATTTAACTCTTTCTCAAAAGTCTTATTTTTTTAAAATGAGATTGTTCAGAGTAGAAGGAAGAATATATATTATAGGCCTATGTGTACAGGTGACCTAAATAGTGCCATGTTTAATTTTTAATATCTAGTGTTAGGTATTTTGGTTATATAAGAGAAAATATTTAAAAATTTTTAAGAATTGAAAGTAGTTACTGAAGAACATTATAGAACCTAACATTTTAAAATATTTAAAAGTATTTTGGGATTATGTAAATAGAATTCCTCTTTCGTTGAAAATTAAGGTACTTTCTTTTGCAGAATGCTTACCAAGTTTATTTTTGGTGAATCAGTAATTTTTAATATAAATTCTTGGTGTATCCTAAGGAGATTCTAAGTATTATGTTTAGTGAATAGTCTAGCTTAGTTATAAAATAGAACTTAAATGATAATCTTCACATTATCTTTGCTTTGCATATTAACTATTTGTAATAACAAGTAATAGATGCCATGTATTGAATGCTTACTATGTGCAAACATCTGGGCTAATTCTATCATCATTTAATATTGATGATAATCATGTCATGTGCAGGTACCATTATTTTTTTTGACAAGGAAATGGTTGTAGAGAATTTAAATAATGCAATCAAGGTCCTTTAGCCAATAAGTGCCAGAAACACTAACAGAATCTAGAATCCAGAACTCTGTCTCCAGTGTCATACATTTAAGCATTGTGTTTAGATTTTGGAGAGAGTAAAGATGCTTACATCTTTGATCTAGGTGGTTTTAATTTTTCATTAATTTATCAAATATTGCTGAGTATTTCTTAAGTATTGGGCCCTGTAAGGAAGTACAGGTAATAACAATAGAAAGCAAAACAAAATGGTCCTGGGGCAGAAAATTAACAGATTCTTACAGTATAATGTGATAACTTGTACAAAAGGTAAGCATACAATCCTAAAGGTGGCACAAAGGAGAAATATCCAGCGTATTGTTTACATAACTTAATTTGCATTATTGTGTGCTCTTCTATGTATATGGAAAATATCAGTTAAGAAAACTTTCAAAGGTCTCCACCTTTGTGGAATGTATGGTAGAAGTAGAGATGAACAATAAATAAAGTGATATTGAGCAAAGATCAAAGAAGTTAGCTGTGTAGATGCCCTTAGGAAGAGTGTTCCAGGCAGACAGCATGAGGCGGGAGCATGACTGGTATGTACTCCAAAATGAATAGAGGCCATTGTGATTGGAAGAGAGTAAGGGAGAAGGGAGAGTACAGGGAGGACCTTAGAGACCACTGAAGCCTTACATGGCTTTCTGTAGATCTGGTTTATATTTTTAACTGAATTGACACAAGGGATCACTCCCATTGCTATACCAAGAACAGACTGTAGCGAGGCAGGGCCCACCAGTTAAAAGGTTCTTAAGATAATCTAAATGAGAGAAGGTAGTGGCTTGGGAGAAGTTAAAATCTGATGATTTATCTGGGTGCAGTGACTCCAACCTTCAATCCCACCAGCTAGGTAGGGACAAGGCAGGAGGATCACAAGTTCGAGGCCAGCCTTGGCAACTTACTGAGACTCTGTCTTAAAATTTAAAAAAATAATTTTAAAAAAGGGATAGGGATGTAGCTCAGTGGTAGGGCACCCTATGTTCCAATCCCCAGTACAATCAGTCAATCAATCAATCAATAACTGGATGTTTTTAAGGTAAAACAAAATAGTTCTTGATGAACTAGATGTGAGAGAAAAAGGAAGAAAGGATGAGTAAGGTTTTGGTTTAGCAATTAAAAGATGATGTTGGGTTTTCAGGTGGAACATTTTTGGAATGGGGATGGAGAAACAGGATTTCAGGTTTGGATGTGGTAGGTTTGAAGTGTCTAGTACAAACACAAGTGGAGATAGGAAGGTTCTACAGAGGAGATAACAATCTAAATTGAGATTGACAAATGAATTGGATTTACTCAGCCAAAGAGGTAGTTGTTAATGGAATTCAGGAGCATTTGCTGGAATACTTAAGTGAATCTTTGTATTATCATGGCTTCACATATTTACTAACTAGAGTAACATCTAAGCTTCTGAAAAGTAGTAAGATTTAAAAAGTGAAAAAATTACTTCTATCAAAGAAATAATTATTCTGGATAGTCAATTTTCAGAATATTTCAATAACTACTATATTCATGAGTATCATACCAGGGTGCTTTTACATATGTTGATCCTAAACATAGCACTGCAAGGTAAATAAGTATTTTCATTTCATATTTAGAGAAATCGAATGTAAGAGGGATTAATAATTGCCTGACATCATTGATAAAAATGGTGAAGCTAAAGACTGGATTAAAATTTTTGTTGATAATGTTTCTCATGTTAAAAAGTATGTGATGTTAATTTTTGTACTATGTTGTTTGAAGTCTTTTTGAACATTAATTTTTGTTCTGCATTGTAGCACAGTGATAATCTTGGGACATAAATTTTGTAGGTTCTTAATCATGAAGTAAAGTCATTTGTACAGCTTTCACTATAGTTAGCTAGTACAGATACTCCCTCCACTCCTGGCTCCCAGCCTAATGTATAATGCTTAACAAACGCTTTCAAAAATTATAGTCTTCATTCCTTTTTTTTAATATTCTGTGACTTTGGGAATAATAGCCCAAACTTGTTGGAATCATTTATAAATTTTAAATCCTAAAATATAAATTGTGTAAGAACTTTTTAATAAATAATAATTTTTAACTCATGTTCTGTCAGCTTGGAGACCATTTTTTATTCCCTTCTCTTTTTGGCTTGGCCAGTGAGCTTGCTGAACAACCATGTTTTTAACTGAAAAGTAATAATCTCTAAGATGCCAGTGGGTATTTTCACTGTAAAAGTGAATGTAAGTTGTTCTACTATAGTAGGAAATATAAATATATTTGTTCTTTGAAGCAGTTTTACTTTTTTTTTTTTAAATATTTTTTTAGTTGTAGATGGACACAATGTCTTTATTTTATTGCTTTGTACGTGGTGCTGAGGATCGAACCCAGGGCCTCACGCATGCGAGGCAAGCGCTCTACCGCTGAGCTGCAATCCCAGCCCAAGCAGTTTTACTTTTGATGTAACAATGCCATATTTGAAAAATTTAAACCTTTGCCTTCTGGATCAAAACATAATTATAATTTTCTTAATTTTCATGTAAGCTAACATTGTTTACATTTATAATATGTGTTTAAAGACACAGTAAACAAATCAAACAAATGGCACTTAAGAAATTTTTTCCAAAGTGCTTATGGAAAAAAAATAAAATAGCACAAAACTGCTGTAGATATAAGTGGTCTGACTTTAAAAGCTCATTTTACAGCATTTGCTCTGGGAATGGGCAGAAACTTTACCTAGGCTTTGTATATCTAGGTTTCTGTAAATATATGATTTTAATGCAGCTGTTTTGATTTATTTCTCAAAAACAAATTTTTTTTTGGTACTAGGGATTAAACCCAGGGGTTCTTTACCACTAAGCTACATTCCAAGTCCTTTTAAAATTTTTGTTTTGAGACAAAGTCTTGCTGAGTTACTGAGGGTCTTGTTAAGTTGTTGGGACAGGCTTTGAACTTGTGATCCTCCTGCCTCAGTTACTCTAATTAAAGATGTGCAATACTGTGCCCAGCCATTTCTTAAAATTTTTATGCTGCTTTTTCAAAGAACAACAACAATAAAAAAGTTTATTTATACTTCCTATTATTTTCTTTGAAATCTTCTATTTCATTATCATACCTTAAAGACTTCTCTTAAGTATTACTTATTTTAAGGTCACTGTAAGCATTAAGTTATTTAAGTAAAAGAAAAATTTAGTTGGTCATTTTTATTATAACTAAGTTAACTGTGATTTTTACATTATTCTGTTAAGGATTATAATTGTATATCCTAAATATTTCTACTTAGGCATAGAAAATATTAGTGCATATGTAAATGTTTGTGTGTTACCATTTAAAAATTTTTTATTTGAATAGTTTCTTGTCTGATTCAGTCAAGAAAAAGAAAAATGGTCAAATTTCTGTTTAAAGTATTTCATTATTGTCTATCTAATAATTGTACTGAACTAAATCTATTACATCCTTGATTAATTGGCATGCTCAGAGAATGAGTATTCTGATTAACTTTTTCTGGAACATTTATTATAGAAAACTTTATGTGGTATATTTGTGCAAGTATAAATCAAAAAATTTTTGTTAATTTGAAAAGGTAGGTTGCTACTGAGTCTTGATTTGCAGTGTGAGCCATTACTAGTTTAGTTTGGCAAACTAAAGTACAAACAACTATTAAATATGGTTGTTGAAGCTGGGCATGGTGGCGCTAGCCTGTAATCCCAGCACTTTGGGAGGCTGAGACAGGAGAATCACGAGTTCAAAGCCAGCCTCAGCAACAGCAAGGCACTAAGCAACTCAGTGAGACCCTGTCTCTACATAAAAACACAAAATAGGGCTGGGGATGTGGCTCAGTGGTCGAGTGCCCCTGAGTTCAATCTCCAGTACCAAAAAAAAAAAAAAATGGTTGTTGATTTGACAATGTGAGCAATTAATCATTTTGTAAGCAAAGCATAATGAAATATTAACTGTGTCCCAGTAATTTTAAAACACCAGTGATGTTGAAAGGAGAATAAGATTATTTGTTAAATGAATGATATAAATAACTAAAATACTATGAGTTGACAGTAAGAGAATGGTCACTAGAATAACAGGGGGAAGGGAATTTTTTTTAAGGAAAAGGCACCAGTGCAGAATTTTTAAGTAGTGAAGGACTTCAAGCATTACTTTAAAAAATAGATTAAGATATAACTCACATTAAAAGTTGTGGCAAAGCCAGCCTCAGCAACGGCGAGGCGCTAAGCAACTCAGTGAGACCCTGTCTCTACATAAAACACAAAATAGGGCTGGGGATGTGGCTCAGTGGTCGAGTACCCCTGAGATCAATCCCCAGTACCCAAAAAAAAAAAAAAAAAAAAAAAAAGTTGTGGCAAAATATATTTAATATAAAAGTGCCATTTCAACTTTTTTTGGAGGGGAAGTGCTGGGGATCAAATTCAAGGCCATGCAAATACTAGGCAAGTGATCTCCCACTAAGCTATACCCATAGTCTCAGTTTTGACCATTTTTACATGTACAATTTAGATGCATTAATTATATTCAGTGTTGTTCAACCATTACTTCTGTTTCCAAATTCATCACCCAAACAGAAACTGTTATCATTAAGCAATGACTCTCCATTTCCTCCACCTCCCAGCCCTAGTAACCTCTAATCTACTTTTTGTACCTATAAGATTTCTTATAAGTAAAATGATGCAGTATTTGTCCTTTTTTTAGTCAGACTTATTTCACTTAGCATTAAATTTTCAAGATTCTCAACCATGTTGCAATGTTTCAGAACTTCATTGTCTTTTATGACCCAACTACATATATATAAATAAAACATGAAATATATGTGCATATGTCATATTTTTATTCACTTACGTGTTTGTGGGCATCTTTTCAAGTCTTAAGTATTTCTTCAAGTCTCTGCCTTTTTTTCTTTTTGGTAGTGTTGGGGATTGAACCCAAGGTGTGCACATGCTAGGCAAGTGTTCTACCACTGAGTTCATCTCCAGTCCTTTTTTTAAAATTTATTTTGAGACACGGTCTTGCTAAGTTACCCAGGCTGGTTTTGAACTCATGATCCTCCTTCCCAAGCTTTGCAAGTTGCTGGGATTACACACGTACACCATCATACCAGGTTTATGTTTAGCTCTTTGAGGAACACCAAACTATTTTACACAACAATTAAATCAAGGGGCTGAGGTTGTAGCTCAGTGATAGAGCACTTGCCTAGCACTTGTGAGGCACTGGGTCTAATTCTTATTACTGTATAAAAATAAATAAATAAAATGAAGATATTGTGTCCATCTACAACTAAAAAAATAAAAATAAAACCAGTTGAATCAAGCATTAACTTATTCTATTATAATAAAAATATATAAAAGATTAAGCTTAATGAATATGGGTCTCAGTACATAGCCTGTATTTTATTTTTTAAAAGAAAGAAAAACAGAAAGCTATATGTGTTAGGTGTAAGAACGTGTGTGTGCATTACTGGAGATTGAACCCAGAGGTCCTCTACCACTGAGCTACTTCTCCAGCCTTTGCTAGATTGCTGAAGCTGGCCTTGAATTTGGGATCCTCCTGCCTCAGACTCCTAAACTGCTGGGATTACAGGCATGTGCCACTGCCCTGGGTAAAGTAAATTTAAAGAATAAAATAGCCGGGGGGCTGGGTGGTGGCTCAGTGGTAGAGCACTTGCCTAGCATGTGTGAGGCACTGGGTTCGATTCTCAGCACCACATATCA
>PVHX01024848.1:0-23333 GCA_004024805.1 Geosciurus inauris | reverse complement strand
TATGTCCTCCTGGTTCAGTTTGGGTAGGTCATATGTCTCTAGGAATTTGTCAGTGTCTTCAGGGTTTTCTAATTTACTGGAATATAAGTTTTCAAAATAGTTTCTGATTATCCTCTGTATTTCAGCAGGGTCTGTCATGATGTTTCCTTTTTCATCACAAATTTTGGTAATTTGGGTTTTCTCTCTCCTTCTTTTTGTTAGGGTGGCTAAGGGTTTGTCAATTTTGTCATGGAAGACTTCCATTAATTTTGTTACCATTACTGAATTCAGTCAACAAAATCCCTATACTGTCTTTGACACAAGGACAGATTGTGGGTGCGATATTAGAAGTTACTGTGTTCAATTAAGAGGAAATGAGCAGAGAGCCCTAGCCCGTGCACCAGCAGCAGCACTGAGTGGCAGGACTACAGCAGCTGTGGCCTGCTCCTGAGCATTGCAGTGGCCTGCTTTTGCTGCTGGCCTCGGGAGGGAGCTCCGCCCAGGCGGCTAGATGACCAGAGTGTACTGAGCAGAGGCAAGTGCCTGCTGGGGGTGGGCAGGCATGCAGAGCCAACTGCCACAGGTTCAGCGTGGGCCCTGAGCTGGAGCCTGCGCAGACCTGGACGTCTGGTCTCCAGCGGCTAGTGGCCAGGGTTCCCCCAAGCCCATTCCTCCTCTCTAGCATCGGCAGAGGCCGGTGGCAGGTGGAGTCCGCTGTGGATCCTGGAATATGCTTGGGAAATGGAAACCAAGAAGAAACTGAAACCCACGCCAGATTACCTGATGCAGCTGATGAACCACAACAAACTCTTGACCTGCCTGCCTCACTTCCGTGGGATTGTCAACCACCTCAAGGGGCTGCTGGACGAAGAAATTAGCAGAATACAGAAAGACATGTACATGACACATTAAATGCAGTACAGAGAACATGAGTGCAGAATTACCTGATACTGTGGGACCTATTGTTCAGTTACAAGAAAAACTATATACCTGTAAAAGAATACCCAGATTTTAATTTTGTTGGGAGAATCTTTAGACCCAGAGGACTTAAAAGCTAAACAGCTTGAAGTAGAAACTGGATGTAAAATAATGGTCTAAGGCAAAGACTCAATGAAAGATAAAAAGGAGGAGCCAAATAGAGGCAAACCCAATGGGGTGCATCTAAATGAAGATTTAATTGCATTAATCGCTGTGGAAGATGCTCAGAACAGAGCAGAAATAAAACTGAAGAGAGCAGTTGAAGAGGTGAAGAAACGACTGGTACCTGCAGGAGAAGGAGAAGACAGCCTAAAGAAGATGCAGCTGATGGAGCTCCCAGTTCTGAATGACACCTACCATGATGCCAATATTAAATCACCAGCCCTTGCCTTTTCTTTTGCAGCCACAGCCCAGGCTGCTCCAAGGATCATAACTGGTCCTGCACCTTACCTCCCACCAGCTACTCTGAGTACTCCTACCCAGCTGGCCTTATCATAATGCTTTGATCAGACAAATACAGACCTCTGTCATGCCAAATTGAACTTCTCACCCAACTGCTGCAATAGTCTCTCCAGGGCCCGAGGCTGGGTTGATCTACACTCCCTACCAATACCCTTACACGTTGGCACCAGCTACATCAATCCTTGAGTAACCTATTGAATCCAGTGATTTATTAGGTTTATTAGGTACAGTGGCTACTAAAGTTCCAAGGTAGACAGAGCCACCACTGGCAACTAACCTATGAACTTCTGACCTTTGAACTCTTCACTCAGTGATGACCTGACCATGACTGCCTGTTGATCAGTTAAACATTTGCTTTGCCAGTGGTCAGTGCAGCAAGCTGAGGCACTTCTTTCATCTTACCATCTAACCACACAAAAGACAAAGAATATGGTGTCTTCCAACGCAGCTTTTTGTTTCCCCTGTTTGAGTGAAAGTTGTTCTAGAACCTGCACTGAATGGTAGTAAAGCAATAGGGCTCAATTCATCCCACAGCACTTACCGTGTGCCACCCCAAGCAAGCAGTAAGAAGGCCTCCTTAAGAAGGGAGATGGATGGCCCTTAACTATTCTATTCAGTGACAGAGGCAGTTACTGTGAGAGACTTCTAGGAAACTTTTCTTCTCATATCGAATTCACACTCTCTGAATGAACTATGTGATGATGCATCATGCATGAACCTTCTTCAGTCAGGTAAGTCATCGGTGAAGTGATTCAAAGAGTATTCAGAATTTAATATGTTGTTCAGTCACTTCAGTGCCCTCAAAGGGCAGAACTTGCAGCCTTTTTTATATTGCCTGCCAAATTTGAAGTATTACAAGTGTGTGCCATGAGAGAAAAACTTAACAAAGAGTTTTGAAAAGTAATGTAAACCAAAAACTGCACCATTATTTTTTAAAAATGGATATCTAAGGTACAATTACAGAACCTTTATTTTACAAAATTTTAAAAAATTTTTTGAGAACAAGGTACATACATTATTTTTCACATTACTGGGAAAACTGTTCAAGTATTTTTTCTAAACCTCCCTGTATAGAAAATAATCATTAAGGGTGTAAAATCCATGCTTGCCTATTTTCTGTGTATATGTAATTCACTTGTAGATGAAAGCGTAGTACATTGAAACAAATGAACAAAAAGTAGATACTTTCACTGTATAAGGGTACTGGTGCAGAATATAATATATAAATTTTTGGAAATATAGCATGTTATACTTTCAAGTGTTATAAAACAAGAAGAAAGAAATGATTTTTTCTGGTGGTTATCAAGAAACAAAAGGCAAAAAGAGTATTTTGTTTCTTTCTGTTTTATTTTTTAAGTATTGGAGTAAGTCTAAAGAAAAGAAAGTGCCTTATTTTGCTTCATGGTCATTGAGTCAAGTATCTTGTAAGATCAGCTTCTTCCTCAGAATAAAAGTGAATGCATGTTACTCAGTCACCCAGTATGTGAAAGAAGATATGAGGAGAACAAATGAGTTGTTTTTGAGTTATATGATTTGTGCCATATTACCTTGATGCAAACTTGGCAAATCTGATACTGTGGAAAACAATCATAACTGTTCTAATACCTGACTAGTGATTTTTTTAAAAATATCATAATTGAGTACTTTTCGTTCTTACATTTTTAAGGTCAACCCAAAGAATTCTGAGATAAAAATTATATGTGATCTGAACATCAGTTGACAGACAAAATTAGAGCTTTATTCTATTTGGAGAAGAGGGCTGCGCTGGATGTTTTTTCGTATTGGAGATAATATACCTAGCAAACATTTTCACAAATGAATTTTTGTGATATTTCACACTGGAAAACAGTGTTTTTAAATGAACCAAATTTAATCAGACTTGTTTGTAGTAAACCAGATAATTTGCATAGTCTAATTCTACTAGCTTTAGCAATCTCCCTCTTTCTTCCACACTTTTTTGCCACCTTTTGCAACTTTAAAAGAAAGTGAAAAACTAGCACCATTGTGCTTATGAACTCCGTTTAGGCCTTCAAATTCTCGGAAAGTACATACAGTTTTATAGTTGAAACAATTTGCATATAAAGCCTACATCTAAACGCTTGAGTAAATCATTAACTTCTCAGTTCCAAATGTGGCAAATCTCAAGTAACAGTGGACTCCCAGCTCATCAACTTCTTCCCTCTTCCACACCTTCACCTTCACAAGGTCAGCAGGAAGCTCCTTCATGATGAACTACCTCTCCATCAGCTTGTCTTATTTGGACTCGTTTTCAGTTTATTTACTATGCAATAAATGGTCGTTGATTTTTATTCAACTATGTTTGGTTTAATGTGCCTCTGCTCTTTCTGTTACACATGCCGTTGTTTTGATTTATTTACAATATATGCTGTGCCATTATGATTTTTGTTTTGATTGGATGGTTGAATAAATTTGTGATACTCAACACTTGAGGTGATTGTTAAAAATGATACCAATATTTGATCCAGCTTCATCTGAAATATGTTAAACTTGGATATTTTAGATGATTATCAAAGGTCTTTTATGGGGAAGAAAATCAATGTATGAAATAATATATGTGTGACCCTAATGTGTAATGTTGGCTCTGAATAAACTTTTGAAAACTTAATTCACAAAATTTTGGATCAACTGAAAATTAGCATGACTTTTGAAATCTGAATGCCTTGGTTCTCAGTATTATCATTCTTCACTGAATTTATTTCTTATTAAAATATGTAGTTTCTAAGACATTTTTATGACAATGTCGTGTAATTTTTAGTGTGGGTAGATGGGATTGTCCCTGGTATGTTACCATACAGCTGACATGTATTTTTTGTCTAGTCTTGATTATTATCTTAGTAGTTTTCATGCTCTATATGTACTATATGCAACCTATTGCCTAGGATAAACATGTAAGATAATATATTTACAGGAATTGTTACAAGTTTATAATGTATTTTTCTATCATGTTTTATATGTATGTTATATAACATTCAAAAATAATTTTTTCTTGATTGAGATAAGCATACAAAATGCAAAATACACAATTCTGATAACTAAAAATTGGCAATTGCATTACAGTACTTAATTATATTGGGTGTCTGCCTTTCTTGGGCTTTTAAATAGCTGATGAATGAATACATTAATTAGACACTTTTGGGATTTAGTTGGGATATTACATAGATTGCAATTTAATTCTTCCTTTGCTGTATATATTAACTCATAGCATTATTTTAATAAGTGTCATAGTATCAACCTAAAAATAACAAAAAGAAAAGAAAAATGAGGTTTATGGAGGAGAGGAGTAATGGTGATGGGGAACACTAGGGTAACTGCTTTGTAATTCACTAAGATCTACCTCAAGAACATCTACTTCTATTGGTGTGTTTTCTTATGGCGTGTTTTATTTTATAGAATGGATTTAAAAAGCAGCTGATACCAAGTAAATATTACTTAATATAAAAATCTAGCATTACATTAATATTAAAATTATTTAACAAAGTAAACATAGATCTATACAGTTCTATACAATATAAACTATTATCCCTGTGGAAGAGGAAAACCACCAAGGCAGCTTTTGCTCTGCATCCAACAGATGGATAGCTGCATCCAACTTCTGTACACTCCAAGCTCCATATCTTCTGAGTGCCAGGACAAAAGATCACTGTCCTCCCAGGTGTCCCTATGGTAATCTGTAACACAGAACCAGGTGAGGGTTTACATATAAGGAGTTGCTGGCCACAGAGAGTGGCTATGACCACAGTTTTACTCAGGTTATGCAAGGTAACTTTGGAATCTGGTCAGGGAGCACAGATGCTAGTCCGCGGCCCTCAACTGAGGGTGTTATCTGTAGGCAGAGTATATCTATGAATGTCCTCTGGAAGCAAATTCCTACAGACATTCACCTTCAGAACCTTCTGAGACTGCTTCCCTAGAGAGTGAACACCAGGCAGAGGAAAGAAGATTTCTTGGACACTAGGGTGTACAGGCTGAGTAGCACACATCTAGGCCCCCTGGGGAGCAACAGATGTGATGACATAGGGTGGAACAAGGACCATGTCCTCCAACTGTTCCCTCTGTAGCATCATCCTGAGACAGC
This sequence comes from Geosciurus inauris, assembly GCA_004024805.1. NCBI lineage: Eukaryota > Metazoa > Chordata > Mammalia > Rodentia > Sciuridae > Geosciurus > Geosciurus inauris. Next base: position 17,818 of record PVHX01024848.1, on the reverse strand, counting down.
TTCCTGAAAAATTTTAACAGGAAACATACCTCCCCTTGCAAGGTCATGGTGACATGCAATAGGGACCACTTCAGTGCTCTCCTTGCTTCTGATGGATGGCATAAAGCGCAACAAAGAATGTTAAGGAAGCAATCAAGAATATGTGCACATATCTGACTTCTGCTCTCCATCCCATTATCTCCATACTCACATTTCCTCTTCCTATCCTTCTTTGTCTCCTTTTGCTGCCTTGAGCTCACATTTTAAATCAGGACAGGATCCCTGGAACCAGATTCCTGTTAGAAGAATTGCTTTCTAATTGTGTAATCTTGACATGAAAGGAAGGGTACATTCATGCATGCTCAGAGCCAGCAAGGGCACAAGAACCCAGGTGTGCAGTGGTGGCTAGAGCAGAGCCAGATTTGTTTGTGTCCCCTGCACCAGGAAAGAACTCAGTTTTTCTGACCCCACACTCTAGCTCTGTGAGTGACCTTGCAGGTTTGCTCAGCATGGGTCAGTGGTGCAGCCTGAGGTCAGAAACCAGGGCAAGACTAAGAAAGTTGGTGTAGGGAGATTTTTACAGACTTTAAAGGCCTAAGGATTTCAAAGATCTGGATAAGAAAAGCACCTTTAGGTGGGAAAAGACGACATATGGAAGAGCTACAAAGAGTTTATAAACAAGAAAGGATAAAAAGGAGACACAAATAGGAAATAAATTACTTGCAGATTTCTGGTGCTATTATCCCCATCCTCATCCTCGGGATCTGTTACATTGTGTTCTGTATGGACAAGAGCAGTGATGGTGATGACGTGGCCTTGGAAAAAGGAAAGGCAGAGATACAGTCAAGGTGAGAACTTGAGTTGCTGCTGCTCCTGTTATTCTATAGCCCAAAGTCAAAGCTCTCCATTCTTCCTCTTGTCTGCACTCCTGTCTGCTGGCATCTATCACTTCACCTCTGCAATGAGGAATAGGTCTAGGATCCCAAGCACTCTTTTCCAGTTCACATTCTACCACTGTACTCAGGTAGGGATGCCTGTGTCATCCTGTTTCTCCAAGAGGCAGACACTATCTCCCTGACTTTCTGGACATAGGCCTCTTGAGTGCAAGCAAATTCAGATTTTCCTGCTAGTCCCAGGGAAATAGTTGAGGACTGGAGATGAGAAACATGTTCAAGGATGAACTTCTCTCCACTCTTTTACAAGAAAACCCAGAGGTATGTCTAGGTAGGATTGAGGAAATTTTCTTTAAGTTCCCCAAATGTGAGAATGTCTTCTAAACCAGGAGTAGACGATAAACAGAAGAGAAAGTGCTGCTGTAAGGCCAGAACATACAGAGGGGAATTATCACTTCTTATCCACTGTATAACACAAGTGAGAACTTTGATTCCAGTTTCACAAACCACCTTCTAGAAAGTGTGTCCACTAGATTCCTTCCATTACAGGTTAAACTCAAAGCCCAGATCTTAATTCTTTCATGCACAATACCTAAGGACTGTCCACCAATGAGAGCCAAACTAATTGATGCTTAGTAGAGGCAAATGCAAGACAAAGTGGGTCTTATAGGGAAGATTGTATTTAACTGACAAAGCAAAAAGATGTTATAAGCAAGATGCTCAAAGTCAATAGATCTACTAACTCTTATTCCTATGTCATTAAACTATTAAAGCAATACATATTTGCATTTATTTCTATTTTGTACCCATTCCACATTTTTCACATAAGTGGGTGGGCCCAACTCCTGCCAGGAATCTTTTCCCATTGGGCAGTACCACAAGAGCTGTTCCCTACCTGCAGACTCATCTTCACTGCTTGAATCATATGCTTGGCTGTACGTCCCACCTTTAGAGACACAAACAACAGCAACAGAGTTACTTAAGATTGTCTCATGCTTTCTTCTACACCAACTAAGCTCATGATAGGTGCTAGGGCTGGATGTTTTTTGTCCCCTACAGAATCATGTGATTGAGGCTTGGTCCTCAGTATGGCCATAATGAGAGTTGTGGAACCTGTAAGAAGAAGGGTCTCATTGAAGGTGATGAGGTCATTTGAGGGCACGAGCCTTGGAGACAAAAATATAGATTTCTTACACCCTTGTTAGATCCTGGTTATATAAAAAAGAGTAAATGAATCAATCATATGATCCCTGCTGGATTCCTATCTCTACATGTGATGTCTCCCTCCCACATCTGTACCCACAACCATGATGACAGCACAATCATGCGATGCAGCTAAGAGGGCCTTCAGCAAAGTCATGCAAATGGCAGTGCCCTGCTCTTGGATCTCCAGAGCTATAAACTAAACACACCTGTATGAATTATTCAGTCTCAGTGTTTTCTTAATAGCAAGAAAAACATAGCAACACTAATATTAATAGTCAGGATCACTCTGATCTCAGCTCTGGCTTCTCAGACCCTCTCTGAGCTCTGTGTGGTCAGAGGCCTCCAACAAGATGGTGTAATTAGTTCCAAACCTTAAAGTTAGGGAGTAGAGCTGAAGGAGTCAAATTTCAAATTCTTCCTTCCACTGTCACATTATTACTCTCTTCTCAAAAGAGATCAAGCTGACATCCAAACTGTGATGCAAAAAGTTTGAGGGATATGAATTCATGGAACAGACACTGTGCCAGAATCTGAGCAGCTGCCCACCAAAGAATGGGAATGTTCTCTGTGTTATGCACATTTCTCTGCCTATGTACATAGGGCTACAGGCTCTAAATGTTTAATATTAAGATTTAAATAAAATTAAATTAAATATAGACATCACATCCATGTAGTGACTATCATTTTGGATGGCAAACACCTAGAGTTCAAAGATGAGTAAGAAATGACCTTACACCCCTGAGTTTCATTGTAGAGGAGTTTGCTAGCCTGTTCTTACTACTCATTTGTAAGTAAACTGTGGACACATGCAAAAGAGGCATGCACCCTCTGAGGGCCTAAGGACAATATATCAATGAAATTAACATTCAGATCCAGCTGGCTCCCAGCAGGGTCTAGCACATCCTGCCTAGAAGTTAAGAGAACAATGAGGACAAAGGTGGGACAAAATGCTATCTTCTTAACTTCCCTACCCATTCTGACTTATCCTGGTCAGATTCCAGATGCATACCTGGCTCAGTTTGGAGTCCAACAGACAGGATAAGTGAGATCTTAGCACAGAGTGGTATTTATCAAATGCTCATGGGGACTAAGATAAAGACACTCTGTCCAGGGATGAGCTCAAGATTGAGAAGGAATCATGGGGAGAGTAGTTCCATACTCGCAGTAACCAATCTGTGTCAGTATCCACGTACGTATGATTAGAAGGACATAGAATTTGGGACTGACAATGTGAAGATCTATCAGAGAAACTGTCAAAGTGATACCTCCAGGCCATGCAGCAAGGACCTGAACTATGGGATCAGACACCATTGCTGTGCTGACCTTGTCCTTCACTGGAGCCCATACACTTGGTCTGCAACTAGATATGCTGCAAATGCACTTGACAGGCCCCATTAAAATCCCTCCAATTTAAACATGTTTCCAAAAAGCAGTGTCTACAAAAGGACCTGTCATTAAAGCAGCTTTTAGAGTCAGTTAAAACATGCTGAGTCCTTCCTCAATTTCAGGAAACTTAGGTCTGAAACTTCTCCCACCATAAGTGAGTCAGCATGTTGGTGGACCAGAGGCTCGCTGATAAGGAAGGATCCTACCCAGAACTTTGTGCTTAGAATGAGTTTTGGAAGATAAGTTCGGACACCTTCCATAGAAAACGTATGCTAATGAGAAAATCTGTCACGTTTGATTTTATGAACAATCAAATGCCAGACTAAATGGAGAGTCCTACTGACAAGTGAGGCCATAGTTTTTTTGTTTTTTTTTTTTAATCAATTTTTACCACCACACCTTCACTTTTCATCCTCCAGCAAAAAGTGGGAATCACTGTGACTCTGCACACAAACAAAAGTAAAACCCTCTGACTCTCTGCATCAGCTACATTATCCATTAGCAAAATATAAGACTAGGGATACATACCAGTTACAGTTGCTCTTGAATCCTCCTATAATTACAGAAAAGGAGTCACTATTAAAATAAATCCATGATCTGTCTTGTGTGCATAAGTATTTTGTTTACTTGGTGACATTAGAAAACCAAATGAGAAAGTGATTAAGTCAAGGAGACTCACAGGCAAGAACAAAGCATACGTACTCCCACCAAAACACAAGCTTCTCAAGGGTGATTTGTGTCTCAGGTCTATTTTAGTTAACAATTATGGAATTCTCTTGCCAGGAAGGAAAACCATTGCTGAGCACAAAGCTTGCTGATATACAGTGTGTAGCTGACGCTGGTAGTTGTTAAAGTGGCCTTCAGTGAGGTCTCAGTTAGCAGCAGAGACCCCTGTGAGAATCTTCCCACTGAGGAAATTGTGTATGTGATGTCTAATATATACATCCAGGTGATCATATCATATTACAATATAAAAAGATACTAAGAGCAACACTTGTATTTTAGAGAAAGATAAGCAAACTTGCCATGGCATTTGATGGGTCCTCCTGACCCATGCTTTCTCCAGGAATTGACTCCACCATAGCCTTTGGGGAAACTAGGAGGATACAGAATGACTATTAGTATACTTATGTTATTGCTTATGAATCATTCATGGCATTTCTTGATATGGATAGTAGTGAAAATACATGACAAAGAGAGGAACAAGAAAGAAATGGGAAGCAGAGCCCTTGGTTTTCCAGCTAGACTGGAACCACATGGGCTATGTATGCTTTACATTTTATACCCCTAGGGGGATTATGCCTCTAGAGATGACTCTGAGGCCACCTTGCAAGTATGTAAAATATTTCACATCTCTGTACGAGATATGAGTACACAAATATATTGGAACAACCTGGAATGGGGACATATGGCTGAGTGATGAATACAGTTCCCTCTCCCAAAGTATCAACATTGGGGCTGATTCCTACACCTTTATTAGCTCTTCTACTTACAGAGTCAAGAAACTGGATCATTTGTCTCAGCATCATTTCTATCTACAGAGTGGGCATATAACCTGACTTTCAAATTTGGTTGTGATGACCTTGAAGGAATTGATTCATGAAAGTCATGCATTAGCATGGGGTTTCTTTTTAGAAATTTGATACTTGTGCTGGGCATGTTAGAACAGAATTCCTGAGGAAGTTTTCACATCCTCACAAACACATACACAATTATTACACATGGACATGCTCAGAGATACCTCCCCACCCTCATGCACACAAATGCACACCACCAAAATGACAGCTGCTTCAAGATCATGGTAGATGGTCATAATTCTTCACTGGATTATCACTCTGTCACCACATCCCAATCCCCATTTCCAAAAGAAATCTGAAATCAGGATAGCTTTCTTTATAAAAACAGGCAGGGAAGTATCTCAGGTCAGAGGTTTTTCCTCAGCATGTTAGGGAGTTGAGAATACTTACATTTTTCATTTTCTGCAGAGTCCACCTGTAGTTAGAGAAGAGAACACAGTGTGAGCATGAGATCATGCTGAATTGTCTGCACAAGTCTACTGCTGCCTATGGTGGCATTAGATAACTTGATGGGAAACAGAGTTTGTAGCAATGACCACAAACTAAAGCAAAGAGGGCACTTGTGGAAAAGACATGAGCTTTGCATGAGGATTTCTTAGGTACCATTTCATGGCATGCACAAAATACTTTTTCTACCAAGGAAAAGTGCTACTGAGGAAAATGCTCATTACAATTATTTGACAACTGCTGCTGTCATACTTTATTGTCTTCTTGAATTAGGTCAGAGGTAATAGACTTGTAGTTGTCATTCCACCACAAAAGAACTTGTATATGTCATTTATAATGTATACTGTCAGATTTTTACATGTGAACTTAAATTAAAAGAAAGAAACCAATAAAACAATATTTATATATTAGACAAAGAAGAGTCACCTTACCTCATCGATAGATTGTGTCTTTTCTTCTCCCCAGTCACATGATACCACCTCCATTATTACCCGATTGGAATCTAGGGGGATATAGTGTAACTGTCAGTACATTGGTTTGCTCAAGAATTACTCAAGGAGCTTTTCTGCAGTGGACATGTGTCTAAGGTATATGGAGATGATTGTTTAACACACACAGACTCAATTGCTGCTGGAACATAATCTTTAGTGGATGGCAGGAGGAATGAAAAACAGAAAAAAAATGGATGGAACTACAATGAAATGAAATATTCCACTGTTATAATGGAATATTTCAACATTCCTTTAAAGTAATTGACAGATCCATCAGGAAGAAAAGAATAAGTATACTGTTGAATCAACCAGCTGTGTTATAGGTCAAATTATTTCCATTCAAATACATGTGAAAGTCCTAACACTAGTTCCTCAAAATCTTACCTTATTTGAAAATAGAGTCATTGTAATCTAGTCACTTGAAGATATCCTGTTGGAGCGGGGTGGACCCATTCTCCAAATATGACTTCTGTTCTCATAAGGAGAGGGGACACATTCATGAGGGACAAATGCCATGTGATGATGGAAGCAGAGAGTGACGTGTTCCAATTGAAAACCAAGCAATTCAAGGATGACGAACAAACTAGTAGAAGTTAGGAATGGACATAGAAAAATTCTTCCCTAAAGTCTTCAAAAGGAGCATGATCCTGCTTAGAGTTCAATGTGGGATTTCTAACCTATAGAACTCTGAGATAGTACACTTGCATTACTGCTATCCAAAAAAGCTGGTAGTTGGACATGGCAACCCTTGAAAACTAGCAAAATCACTAGCAATCACATAGATCTAATTGGCACTTGTACAAATACTTCATAAAACAACGAGAGAATGAAGTTTTGTTTTCAGGGTTACATGAGATATTCACCAAGACAGAGTATATTTTTGCCCTGAAATATACCTTGACACCTTGAAAAGAATAGAAATTATACAAAACATGCTCTCATTGGATGATAAGCCGGCAGATTGGAGGAAGGTTGCATTCCCAGAAGTTTCTCAGCACCAGAACTACAAGGCAAGAAGATTCCTTCTCAGTGAGGTGGGTAACTAAAGGAGCTCACCAAAACTTAATAGTAAACTGTAAAACAAATTCATAGAGATATAGAAAGTCAGAAACTCAAGTATAAGAAATAATATATTAGAAGAGGGAAACAAAATGGCAAGTAGAGAGAGGCTTTATTTCTTGAATCTCCATGACCCAGAATTCAAACAGTGGGAATACTGCTTTGCTATGAGGGAAGTGAAAAAGGGATTTCACTAAAACTCAATAGTGGACAGTCAGAGAGTCTTACAGAATCAAAAACTTGGGTATATTAAACAAGGAAAAAAAGAGTACATTGGAGCCACAGTGGTAGTGGCAGCCACAGAAGCAGAAGTCCGTTGCTACATCATGGAGGGAGGGAAATACAGAGAAATAAAAGAGACAGATCTGGTACAAAAAATCCTGAGATCAGAGAGAGGACCTTCCTTTGGCTGATCCAGAGGTTTCACTGCACAGTACACTAGTGCAAGAAGGGTGCTCCATGATTCCCACTGTCCACAGAGAGCAAGGCAGGAGCCACCTTGACACAGCCAAAGTGAGGCAGCCACTGCAGGAACCACGAGCTGGGAGATCTGAGCCAGGATGCTTGCTTGGTCCCGAGAGGCACCTGCCACAGTACCTAGGCTTTGCCTAGACAAGCTAGAGCAAAAGGTATGGATAGCATTTTACCCAGAGGAACTGAAATCAGAGATGTGGAGCAGAACCCTGCTCCCTTACCCCTTTGAGTCTGGTGGCTCATGGGACCAGCTGAAGTGGGTTGAAAATTTGAAAAAGACACGCTCACAGACTAAGCATGGGATGCATGAAAGGGCCATTCCACAAGCACCAGGGGAATGAAGAATTGGCTCCCCCACCCCATAAGTGGAATCCTGGGGAGACTCATGAAATAGTCTCCCAGCAGAGATTTGCAAATGCCGGACCCTGTGGGTGCATTGATATCTCTTCAGAGAAATCATCACAAAACAAAGCCCCTGAGTCCTGATTGAACCTAAGCCCCATCTGTGGGAACTACCTATAGGACCTCTTCTCACAGACTTCTGAAGTGAGCTTCCTTAAGCATGCATCAAGCCAGGCACACTTTCCAACAAAGAAAAGCCCAAGACCAGCTGGATTTCCAGCAGAGTTCTACCAGACCTTTATAGAAGAACTAACACCAGTCTTTCTCAAATATTTCTATAAAATTGAATGTGAGAGAATCCTCCCAATCACCTTCTATTAAGCCAGTATAACCTGATATCAAAACTATAAAAGATGCATCTAGGATTAAAAACCACAGACCAATATATCTGTTGAACATAGATTCAAAATCTTTAATAAAACATTAGTAAACTGAATTCAAAACCATATGAAGAAGACCACACATCATAATCAAGTGGGCCTCAACCCAGGGATGCAAATTTGGTTCAACATGTACAAATTAATAAAAGTAATCCACCACTTGTTATGGTTTACATGTGAGAGTTCCTCAAAAGTTCATGTATGAGCCAGGTGCGGTGGCTCAAGCCTGTAATCCCAGCACTTAGGGAGGCTGAGACAGGAGAATTGAGAGTTCAAAGCCAGCCTCAGCAATGGCGAGGCACTAAGCAACTCAGTGAGACCCTGTCTCTATATAAAAAAATAATAATAATAGGGCTGGGGATGTGGCTCGGTGGTCCAATACTCCTAAGTTCAATCCCCAGTACCAAAAAAAAAAAAGTTCATGTATGAGACAATGCAAGAAGGTTTTGATGTGAAATGATTGGGTTATAAGAGACTTAACCCAGTCAGTGAATTAATCCCCAGAAAGGGATTAACTGAGTATCAACTAAAGGCAGGTAAAGGGATTAACTGAGTATTAACTAAGGAGGAGGGTCATTGTGGACATGCATTATGGTTATATATTTTGTCCCTGGAGAGTGGAGTCTCTCTGCTTTCTGAACACGTTCTGAGCCACTTTTATGGCTGTTCCACCAGGATGTTCTGCTTCACCTCAAGTCCTAAGAAATGGAGCATGTTGTCAAAGGACTGAGACCTTTGAAACCATAAGCCCCCTAATAAACTTTTCCTCCTCTAACTTTTCTTGTCAGAGCTTTCGGTCCAAGCCATGAAAAAAAAAAATAGCTAACACACCACATAAGTGGAATTAAGAACAAAAATCATAAAGTTATCTCAATAAGTGCAGAAAAGATTTTTGATGAAATAGAGCAACCACTAATTTCAAAAATACTGGAGAAAATATGGATAGAAGGAACTCAATCTCAACATATAAAAGCTATATATGGGAAATGCAAAGCCAACATCACACTGAACAGAGATAATAATGAAAGATTTTCTTCAAATATCAGGAACAAGACAAGAATGTCCACTTTTACCATTTCTGTTCAATATAGTTCTCAAAAGTCATGGCAGAGCAATCAGGCAAGAGAAGGAAATTAAAGACATACAAATAGAAAAATAAAAAGTCAAATTATCTCTATTTGCTGATGACATGATCCTATATTTAGAAGACCCAAAAATTTTACCAGAAGACTTCTAGACCTAATAAATTTAGAATTGCCACAGGATAAAAGATGAACACTCATAAATCAATAGCATTACTATACTCCAACAGTTATTCGGCTAAAAAAGAATTCAAGAAAACCATCACTTTCACAATAATCTGAAAAAACAACTGGGGATTAATCTAACAAAGGTGGTTGAAGACAATGAAAACTATAGAACACTGAAAAAAATCAAAGACGACTTCAGAGGATGCAGAGACCTTCCATGGTCTTGGATAGCAGACCTAATATCATCAAAATGGCAATACTACCAAAAACAATATCCAGATTCAATGCAATCCTCTTAAAAATACCAGTGACATTCCTCACAGTATTGAAAAACCAGTCTAAAATTCATTTGGAATAATTAGAATCTCAGAAAGGCTTTGTCAATGGAATTCTGAGTAAGAAAAGAAATGTAGGACACATCACAATACCCAATCCCAAATTAGATACAGAGATGAGTAGCAAAAACACCATAATATTGGCCTAAAAATAGATAATGAAGTTAATGTTATAGAGTATACGACTCAGATACAACCCACATACTTACAGCCACCTGATACTTGACAAGGGCACCAAAAATATATGTTAGGGAGGAGATGGTGATTTAAACAAATGGTGCTGGGAAAACTGGATACTCACAGAAATACTGGCAAGGATGTGAGAAATAAGGTACATTGACACATTGTCACATTGCTGGTGGGACTGCAAATTATTAGAACAAGCCTGGAAAGCAATGTGGAGATTCCTGAAAAAACTGTAAGTGGAACCAATGTGACCCAGCTATTCCACTCCTCTCCGCTTATTCAAAACAACTAAAATCAGCATACTGTAGTGATACAGTCAATTCAATGTAGCCAGCCAATTCACAATAAATAAATTGTGAGATCAACCCAGATGTCCATCAGTAGTTGAATAGGTCAAGGTCACAAAACTAAGTGGTGAATAGATCTTCACTTCTGGAGCTATATAGCATTGCTGACTGACTCAAAGCACATAAATTTGCACACACCAAACACAACAGGAATTGAACTCCAAATAAACTAGAATGGTTATTGAAGAATGCACACAATGACTTAATTTCCACAGTACCTTTGTCTGATTCTTCTTCAGGGTAAACACTATTTGGTGGCCATAGGCGGACTCCTCTGGCCCAAGGCCTGCGGAAGTCTTCAGGATGGCTTGACCTCTTAACTTTGTGTGGGAGGCAAGAGCCTTGAAAATGTGATAAAATAGAGTCAGCTGTTGACAACTTGCTAGCAAAAGAATATAGGATCATCAACAATAATTCAAATAACAGTTCAAAAAGGTTTAAATGACACGCGGTAATTGTAAATATCTGGCAGTACAATTTGAGCTTTGAATTCAAGTATACATTATACAATAATACCAGCAACTTAAATATTTGTATTTTTTTTTCTGGTGAGATTATTTCTGTCATTTTCAACAAGGATGATCCTGGAGGACAGTATGTAAAACAAAATAGGCCAGGCACAGAAGGACAAACACTGCATAATCTCACTCTCTGGTGGATGCTGAAAAATTGATCTCATAGAAGTTGAGAGTAGAATATTAGTTACCAGAGCATGGGAGACAATGTTACAATTAAATATTAGGGAAAAAATTCTCGTGTATGTGAATCGAGTTAAAAATAACACAATCTATGTTTCTATAAAGTTAGAAGAGAGGGATTTGAATGTTGTTAGGGTTCAAATTTTTGAACTCATATTTTGCAATTGGGCAGCCAACAACCTGAGTCAGATTAGGCTTTAGGATGACATGGCAATGTGGAGAGATATAAAACCCAACAGACTTGCATGCACAAACACCTTTACTAAGGTGAAATCATAGAAAAGCAGAGAGAACAGTGACCAAGAGCAGAGGCTGTGCCCATGTGGCTTATTTCAAATCCTACCTCAAAGCTGTATATACCTGGGAGAGTTAAATAGACCCCTCTGTGCCTCAGTTGCTTGTTTGGAGATGCAGAAATGTTCATCTGATCCATTTAATGTTACAGGGTGACAATGATTACATACAGGCAGCCTTAAAAAGACTGGTGCTTCATATGTGTGCTAAAGTGTCCTATCATTAAATGTGTGGAAGAATAAGCTCAAACTTTGGCAGTGTTTAAACACAGAGGTGTCAAACAGATATCATCCTTCAGGGCAGTGGAGGGAGAAAGTCTATTCTTCATTTTTTCAGGTGAATATCTATAAAGCTCATGGAGAATATTTGTTATTTCCCGTGACTAAATAGCAACCTGGAGAAATGGGTGAAGCAGAGTCTGTAGCCCACAATTTTGATCTTAAGCATTTAAAATTTGGATATTTTATGTGACTTGCTGATAATCACAAAAGTAATGAGTAATGGGTGTGGGACAGTAATGTAGCTGTTTACCTGAGTCCAGACATCCATGAACACTTGAGTCCTCTAGTTCATACATTAGAACCATGAACCCAGAATTCTTTTTACTCTTTCTCAAATCTTCCTCCCCTAATGCCTCCTTCATAAGACTGATGTCCCAGAAGGGTTGACTGAGCCAAGAGAAGGGCTCAAATCATAACCCAGTCTCCTGCCTCTTCATTTCAATTACTGGTCAAAAATATGATGATTTTATCCAAACAAAGCCTCTCTGAAGGTCAAGGATAAGGCCCATATTTGTGGCCATTTGCTCCCAAGGTTCTCTCACTGCCAACTACCTCAAAAATGAGCCTCCCTGATGAGCAGTTGGCCTTCCAAATGATCAGAGCTCTGTGTGGCTGGCAAACTGTTTCAGAACTCAGGACATTCTAAACCAACTGCCACTTGATGGCTGTGCTCAGAGTTATGTTTCCTTCTGCTGTTTGCCCCTGGATGAGCTGTTAGTGTGAGTTAATGGGGGAAAACAGATACCCTGGGCTGGTGCTTTGGTGGATCAGTGTAGGAAGTTGACCTGCCCCCATGTCTGTGAACTAATATTTTCTGAACCATCATCTGAGCAATTGAAAAAGATCTGTCTGAAAACCTGCTGCAGATGCACCAGCTCTGAACAGGCATATTCTTGATCCCGAACTTCCTAATCCCTTCTTAGATCCTGCAGGGCCAGGGGCCAGAGATTTATCTGCCTTAGAAGGGAGTACCCATAACTACAGCCTCTGAAAATGAGGGTCCTTCGTGGACCTTCCCTGAAGTCTACCCAGGCCCTCATTTCCTCCACTATCAGATGTCCACTCCACTTACCTCACGGTACTTTGCCTCTTTCCCAGTAGCTCCCAAACATCAGGGATCTTTTATTCATCAACCCCTTGGAAACGAACCTAAATCTCAGGCATTTTACCTTTCTACAAATGTCTTGATTTAGATTTCTCTAACATTAGTTTTACAGGTTCACATATCCATTCAGAAGAGATTGGCCTCTAATTACCTTTTCAAGGTATATTTATTTCCATACTTAGTATCCATAGTCTCTCTTTTTCTTCATTTCATAAAAGCATGTTTATCTGTTCACTCAAAGAGTGCACATGACATTGGCATTAGGAAATGTCCATTTTCCTACATTTAGGAAAATCTTTAAGGGAACAAGCTGGATAGGATAATAGAATACATAAATTGAGTGATGAAACAAAATCACCAAATCTTTAAATATCAGCAGAGAAGATTGAATGTGGGAAATGAAAAAAATCAAGAGGAAATATGTTTAGTAAAAGTTAACTGATCCCTTTGCAGAAACAGCCTCGAAAATATCAACGTCAACATACCTTCACCACAGCAATTCAGGTTTCCCATCACAGACTAAGAACTTGAAAACCTTACCACTTCTCTCCAATTTCAACCACTGAGCATACCAACTGACAGTTGGAATGGAAGGTAAGATGTACGTCCCACATTACCAGGATGACCAGTCATTACAGAAATTTTATTGTGAGCACATGCCACATTATGAGGTGCTGCTCTTCTCTAAATGTGTATTTTACATGTCCAAGCGTGTTTTTAATAGTGTATTTTACTTCTACAACTGAATCCTAGACCCACACATTAATATTCTCTGTTTATGAAAACAAGTTAAATTAGCAAAAATGTTCTACCCTACCCAAATATTTTCATTGATCATAAAAGCCTGGGTGAAAGGGAGGCATAGCTACCATTTTGAGAATCAGAAAAGGTTTTATTCTTGGTTGAAACACCAACCCTACCCATTTCCCATTATTTCTGAGTTTCAAGACATTTCTAGAGAGAAAAACTATAAATTTGTTTTATTTTATTCTTCTTTAGACCATTATATTTCATAAAAGACAATGAAAAAAGTGCAAACATTTCCATGAGAAGCAAAAAAAGAGTACACTAAATTAATAGCTTTTGTATCAGTGCATGTATGTAGAAGCCTTTCATATCTTAATAAATAAAATAATGTTAAGTATACTTCCTCTTTCTGATAAATCCCATGGTCATTTTTGTTCTCTTAGTTAGCATACTTGCAAATCTAAGCCAATAAATCTAGAGTACTATTTATTTGAAAAGTACATAAAGGAATATAACAGAGACAAGCAAAGACCAAATAAAATGACATAAAATCTGCTTTGACTTGTAGGGAGCCTCCAAAAGGAGAATATGGCATTGTATATTTTTCCCATTTTGTTTTTATGCGGATATCCATATTTTGGCTGGGAAAGAAGTACAAGTTTTTAATATACAAATTTTGCACTTATGTAATATTGTGAATAATGTTTTCTTAGTGAACATCTTTTTACAAAATACAAGCAAAAATTTAAATTTAGACTTTAAAAATTCTCATTATACCCTAGTTTTGGCAAAGAATTAAACAACTATATTTATTGTGAATTAGATAGAATATTATAACTGTGTACACTTTCCCCTTTTCTTTTCTACTGCCCAGCCCATTAATTATGATTCCTTCTTTAGTAAAAGGCACTGTATAATTTTACCACTAGTGCCATGGGACCTCTTAATATCTCTATGACCACATATATAAGAAATACAGCAGATAAGTTATCAGGAGATGTCTTCATAATTTCACAAAGGTTTCAATTTGCTTGACTTGATTTGTTTAGAAATGACATAATACTTTCAAATAGACATACATAGCATTGCACCTGATAGGCAATTAATACATGTTCATCAAGAAGTCCACCAAACATAGCATATAGAAGAGTGTTTGCATTTGCTATGTATTTGTTAATCTTTAGGAAATAAATCCATTGTCATACAATGAAGACAACTGGGCAAAGCTCTCTCATTCTTATGGAAAGCATATAAAGGTCACTGTTTATAGCCAAAAATAATTTTAGGTCTCTACTTAATATTAATATCCCACTCTTAAACCAATATTAATGTCACAAGAAAATAAGGCAGATAGTAGTAGTACTGAGTTATCTAGAAACTGTAAGATCTACATCAAAATGAAAAGATATGGATGGTCACATTAAAATGAGAAAAATGTGTCCCTAATGAGACTCAGAAATTATGTCAATTTTGCCCACTACTAAAATATTTGAGTATTACTGGGTTATCTATGCTCCTGTATCCCTACTATCTTCCTAGTGGTCAACAAACATTTGTTATCATTACCATTCTACTTTTATTTCATCAAATTAAAAAACTATGTTAGCTGTGGGAAGCAAAATGACCAGATACACAAATGAAGTATAAATGAAGTATATATCTTAATTTTTAGAAGGTTTGACTTTCACTATTTTGAGTACCACAAAAAATTAAAAGATAAATATCTTGAAAATATTTCTAAGAAATAAATATGGGAAAATTCCATTTGGTATCACAATATGCTATCAGTTTTCTCAAAGTATAAGCATTTTGATTATTATATTATTTGATTTCTGATCATTTGTATTACCAAAACTGCCACAAAAAATGACACTTGAAAATTAAACTTGCAACTGAAGATAAATAATCATATTTCTGTTTTAGATGAAAAACCCACAAGGCAAATATGATCCAACCATTTTTCATGTGTAGAATTCTATCATTCTTTATTGTTATTGAAGATTCACTTTATAGGTATACAACTATTTGTTTTAAATTTGTGAAAATAGCCAAGACGAGTGGAACATGCCTACATTTTAGGGAACTCTGTAGGCTGAGACAGGAGGATCCCAAGTTTGAGGTCAGCCTCAGCAATTTACAGAGACCCTCAGCAACTTAGCAAGATGCTGTCTCAAAATCAAAGAAAAAGAAAGGACTGGCAATGTAGTTCAGTGGTAAAGCATGCCTGGGTTCAATCCCAGTACTCTCTCCCTCCAAAATTTTTTTTCTGAAAATATTGTAAGACATTTTAAAGAATCTACATAATTGGTAGGTTTCAAAGTAAAAATATTGTTTGGTTTTTGCCATGGAAAATTTTGTTCAATTTTAAGATAAATATACTTGGTATCAGTTCTTCTAAAGTATCATATTATAATATCAGCACATTTATATAACTTACAATACATTTAAAGATACCTTTATTAAATTATACTTTTAACAAGAGAAGTTAGTAATTAACACTTAATTTCTTGAAAATGAAAAAAATAATTTCAATGAAACTAGCTGACATTAAAAGAGTCCTTTTCAAAAGTGTAATTCTAACAAGTCTGAGAATTAAAATTTGTTTTTATCTACTTAGCATTTATCTTCATAGAAATAGAATATTTAATTTCTTATCTAATAGCATTATTCATTTGTGTAAGTACTACTGGATTTTCCATAACTTATTCTTTTTTTAAAAAAAATACTTTTTTAGTTGTAGGTGGACACAATGTCTTTATTTTATTGCTCTGTATGTGGTGCTGAGGATCGAACCCAGGGCCTCACGCATGCAAGGCAAGCGCTCTACCGCTGAGCTACAATCCCAGCGCCCCCATAACTTATTCTTTAAAAAGATAACTAATTTTTTAAAAATGAAGTTACTGGGTTGGTTTTTTTTTTTGCTCTTTTGAACTAGAAATAATAAAACTGCTATTCATTTATGAATTTTTTAAAAAAATACAGTGTGTAAACAACCTTGGAAACATTTTTTCATGCACAAAATCCCTGACATACCAGAAGTACATCAAAGACATTTAACATAAAGAGTTCCTTTATATAATGTCACACCAGAACCCTTAAGATTTTCTTGGTAATACTCATGCAATATGCATAAACAATATGGTTGTGATTTAGCAAAATCTGATGAGATTGCAAGAAAGGAACAAAACAAGTAATCCTGGCAGGAAACAAGCTATTTAAGTCCTTCCTTCTTTCCTTTGAAAGCCCTACCAAATCTGTGATTTCCTCCTTATGAGAGGCTGGAGATCTAAAATTGTAAACTAGTACAACAGTTTACTGTATGAATTTTTTGTCAATTTTTGAGAGTTTCTTCATTTCACAAAACAGTTAACCTTTGTTTAGTGACAAATTTACAGTTTTTTTCCCATGCTGATGAAAAATGTCTATAAATGTCCAATGAAAGCATAACCAATTACATGCAAAACTGTAACATCTTATTTCTCAACAATTTGAACACATTAATTTACATGACATATGTACAAAATATGCTTGAACAGAAATAAAAGCATTCTCTTGAATTATAGATTTTAGTATAAAAAAATTTCTCTTTGTGGAAAGCACTCTGAACTTCCAATATCAAGTAACAGCTCTGGTTTCTGCAGTGTCTCTCAAAATAGAGAGGTGGGGTATAAGAAGGACGAATGTATATAATCCCACACTATAAACATTGAGGACTGCTAGCTTTTCTCAGAGATGAGGGCACTGAGACATACAATCATTGACGTCCACTGAGAGCGCACTCCAAGTTTATGATCCAGGACTGTGGTCTACTCTGCCATAAAAGCTACTTCTTTTAATAGGCTTTGTTTGGAGCTAACTCTGACATGAGGTTCATAGATGCATTTGTGTGCAACCTATCAACCAGTATTTTTGGTGAGAATAATAAATTGTTCAACCCAACGATATACTGATGCTCCTTAGAATACCTTAGTAATTTGTATGGTCCTAAAAACTGGACTTCCCCTTTATGGTGATGAAGAATGGACTTGTTTTGATTTTCATTTCTCTAATGGCTAGAGACGTTGAACATTTCTTCATATATATGTTTATTGATTGTACATCAGAGAAATGCAAATCAAAACTACCCTCAGATTTCATCTCACCCCAGTCAGAATGGCAGCTATCCAAAATACCAGCAACAATAAGTGCTGGCGAGGATGTGGAGAAAAAGGTACACTTAAACATTGCTGGTGGGATTGCAAATTGGTGCAACCAATCTGGAAAGCAGTATGGAGACTGCTT
>PVHX01024847.1:0-23338 GCA_004024805.1 Geosciurus inauris | reverse complement strand
ATAAAAAAGGCTAGAGGAGAAGGTTTCAAGAGAGTGGAATAGAGAGGGTCACTTTCCTGGCTGGTAAAGCAGACAGGTAGCTTCTCAGTGAAAGGACCAGACTAAAGCCATTTTGTGACTCTAGGCCTCTTGTCCAGAGCCCTAGGTCCCCCACCCAGTTACTGGAAGTTGCAACACAACGGCACCCCTCCCTGGCGCCCAAAAGTGGTTCTGCAACTTGAGTCAGCTAATCAGAAGGCCAGGCAATGAGCTCACTGTAGCCAGACCTATCAATAACCTAAAGGTCAACTGGGCCCATGGTAGCCAGACCTATGAGTCTAAAGGCCACTGACCACCCAGTGACTTCGCCCATCCCCATCCAATCCTACTGCTGTTCCCCCTGCGCGCTTTCCCTTACCCAATCATGTACCACCAAGGCATGTGCTCCCCTGCTTGCGATTGTAACCCATAAAAGTCCCCGCTCCCCTAGACTCGGGGCCGCGCTTCCTAACCCGCTGCGTCGGTGTGGGTTGGCGGACCCTACTCGAGTTTGAATTAAAGACCCTTTTGTGATTACATCGGAATCGGACTCCTGGTGGTCTCTGGTGGTCTCGAGTCTGGGCATTACATCAGCAAGATGGGTGAAAAAAAAAAGGGGGAAGGGGACTTTACTGGAATTTAATACTGGACACTCAAAGTAGATCAGGGACTCAGGAAGTTGGCTATAATAAAACGAGGAAGAAATCTCCAGCACCATAGATGTTACCACGGCTGGAAGCACCAGCTAGAATAGGCCCTTTGCAAACACAGTGGAGGCATATGAAAATTAAAGGAACCCACATTTCTAGGGGGACCGAGGTGTGTCTGGATACAGAGAGTTTAGAGATCAGACACTGCCTGATTAAACTGAAAGCGCACTGCCTAAAAGCCTTGTATGAGAAAGAAACTGCAGAATAGAAAGGATAGAGAAAGGAACAATTGTGCAGCCACAGCAAGGGGACAGGAAGCTGAGGGAGCTAATTCCTGGCAAACTGGAATCTGTCCTAAAATACAGGCTTAGCCAACCCACACTGCATGTCATAGAGTGTGCCTAAGTGACCAGGAGAAAATCAAACATAAAAAGAGGTTTACACAGGGTACAACTGGTCATGGAAACCCACCAGCTCTCCCCTCCCCCTTCAATCCTGGTGCTTGCAGAACTGGCTGGAAGAGATAAGCCTGGCTGGGAATTCTAAACCATGGAGATCAGAGAGACTGGGTTTGGAGACATAACCCAAGACCAGGAAACTTGGGGTCTGCAGGTGACTTAGTGGACTAAGAACTGGCTCCTCCACCACAAGAGTGGAAACCTGTGGAGATCATGGGATGTAGTCTTCCAACATGGACTGATAGTTGCTGGGCCCTAGAGGTGCACTGATTTAGAATCCCCAGATCAATTGGCATCAAAGAGCCTGGAATCTACCTAATCCTAAACACCCCCTCCAGGAATTCCATTTATGGGTTTATCTCTCTCACCCTAGCAACCCCATCTTAAGGGTGGAGGAAGCATCATACTCCAGACAACCTCACTCAACTGCTGAGAAGAGAAGCTGAGAATCTTTTGAACTACAGTGAAAACAATTCTTTTCATGGAGATCTTTTTTTTTTTTTTAAATTGCTTTTCTCTGCTTAATTATGACTATAATGGTTCATGAACATTATACATATTCATAATTTATTTTTTCTTTTCCCATTTCCTATTTCTGAAAGCAGTTACTTTTCATAGATCAGATTTTTAAGGACTAAGAAGTTTGATCAGTATATTTCAGTTTTGTTTGGTATTTTTAATTTTTAATTTTTTTAAATTTTACTTTATATAAGTTTTTCTCTCACTTATCTGCTTCTTTTGAATTTATTTCTCTCTTTTATTCTGCTAAGAGCCAGTTTCTGTTGTTGTCTCTTTCACTCTTCAATGTTTTGCTCTGTATAATTTTTTAATATTTTCAACTAGTTATAGTGGGAACATACCTCAACATTGTAAAAGCTATATATGCTAAACCCAAGGCCAACATCATTCTAAACGCAGGAAAACTGAGAGCATAACCTCTAAAAACTAGAACAAGACAAGGATATCCTCTTTCAACATTTCTATTCAATGAAGTCCAGGAAAATCTAGCCAGAGCAATTAGACAGAAGAAAGAAAGGGATACAAAAGAGAAAAGAAGAACTCAAACTATCTTTATTTGCTGATGACATGATTTTATATTTAGAAGATCCAAAAAAGTCCACTAGGAAACTTTTAGAATTAATAAATGAATTCATCAAAGTAGCAGTATATAAAATTAACACTCATAGATCAATTACGTTACTATGTATCACTGATGAATCAACTGAAGAAGAAATTAGGTAAACTATTCCATTCACAGTAGCCTCAAAAAAAAATTGAGGAATCAATCTAACAAAAGAGTTGAAAGACCTTTACAACTAAAACTACAGAACTCTAAAGAAAGAAATTGAAGAAGAATTTAGAAGATGGAAAAATCTCCCATGTTCTTGGATAAGCAGAATTAATATTGTCAGAATGGCCATACCACCAAAACCAATGTACAGATTTAATGTAATTCCTATTAATGTTCTGATGATGTTCTTCATAGAAATAGAAAAAGAATAATTAAATTCATTTGGGAAAATAAGAAGCCCAGAATAGTTAACACAATCCTCAGCAGGAAAAGTAAGGCAGGAGGCATCACAATACCAGACCTTAAATTATACTACAGAGCTATAGTAGCAAAAACAGCATAGCATTGGCACCAAAACAAACATGAAGACCAATGGTATAGAATAGAAGACACAGAGTCAAACCCACATAAATACAGTTATCTCATACTAGACAAAGGCACCATAAACCTACATTGGAGAAAAGATAGTCTCTTTAACAAATGGTTCTGAGAAAATTGGAAATTCCCATGTAACAAAATGAAATTAGAACATTATCTCTCACATCACATGAAATTCAACTCAAAGGAGGTCAAGGAACTAGGCGTTAGACCAGAGACCCTGCACCTACTAGAAGAAAAATTAGGCCCAACACTCTATCATGTCAGCCTAGGATCCAAATTCCTCAATAAGACTCCTAAAGCACAAGAAGTAAAATCAATAATCAATAAATCAGATGGTATCAAACTAAAAAACTTCTTCAGAGCAAAGGGAACTATCAAGAATGTGAAAAGAAGCCTACAGGATGGGAGAAAATATTTGCCATCTACATGTCAGAGTGTAAATCTCCAGGACATATAAAGAACATAAAATATTTAACACCACAAAACCAAATAACTCAATCAAGAAATGGGCAAAGGAACTGGACAGACACTTCAAAGAAGAAGAAATATAATCAGTCAACAAAAATATGAAGAAGATGTTCAACATCACTAGTAATTTGAGAAATGTGAATTAAATCCACACTGAGATTTCATCTCTCTTCAGTCAGAATGGCAATTATTAAGAAAAAAAGTAACAATAAATGTTGGCAAAGATGTGAGGAAGAAGGTATACTCATGGATTGCTGGTGGGACTGCAAATTGGTGCAACCATTATGGAAAGCAGTATAAAGATTCCTCAGAAAACTTGGAGTGGAATCAGCACTTGACCCAGTTATCTCATTCCTCAGCATATGCCCAAAGGACTTAAAATCAGCATGCTATAATGACACAGCCACATCAATGTTTATAGCAGCTCAATTCACAGTAGCTAAGCTGTGGAACCAGCCTAGATGCCTTCAACAGATGAACTGATAAAGAAAATGGGGGTACATATACACTATGGAATATTAGTCAGCCATAAAAAAAGAATGAAACTATGGCATTTGCTAGTAAATGGGTGGAACTGGAAACTGTCATGCTAAAGGAAATAAGTCAATCTCACAAAACCAAAGGCCAAATGTTCTCTCACATAGGCAGATGCTGACTCACAATGCATGTGGGGATGGGGGGAGGGAAGTTTCATTAGATAGGAAAGGGCAGAATGGGGAGTAGGGAGGGATGAGAATGGGAAAAATGGTAGAATGAATGGGACACAACTTTCCTATCTTCATATATGAATACACAACTAGTGTAACTCCACATCATGTATAACCAAAAAAATGGGAGGCTATTCTCCATGCATGTATGATATGTCAAAATACATTCTATTTTCATGGATAAGTAAAAAGAACAACAACACACAAAAAGGGCAGGGGGTGTTGCTCAGTGCTTATATACCTCTGAGCTGGGTTTAATCCCTGGTACCAAAAACAAAACAAAATCTGTATTAGTTTGGCTTCTCCAGGACCGATATTAATCTATAATTACTATATATTATATTAAATGTAAATTTAACATAGGTAACACTAAATATAATTTCAAATTACTAATCTATAATTTGAATATATATATACATATATGTATATATAAATATGTTATACTAATGTATGTCAAATGGAAACTTTACAAATACATATTTGTGTTATTGTTTATATTAGCTCAATATTTTACTGTTGAATTTGTAACATTTTGACTTTGATAGTGATTGCTTTTTCTTCAAAATTTAATAAAACAGTTTAATTCCAGTGATGAATGTTAAAGAGAAACACACTGTTCTTCATACTACTCAGAATATTTCTCAGGCAGGCTAGTTATTAAAGCATTTGTGATATGAAATATCAATATTTTTGCAATTATGGTAAAATTAGTTTTCTGTGTTGATTTTATTTGTTGAACTTTGCTCTACTCTCAGGGAACAAAACTATCATTCCCTTGAGTGTTCCATATATACATATTTAACAGAAACTGACTGGCAATAGTGGCTAAAGAGCAGGAGATTATATTTTTAAAAATCAGTATAGAGTGAATTGAAATTAATCATATTGGAGTTTACTGCTTCTCTGCCTTCATTCTTTAACTAGTGGATTCATTGGTAAGGGTCATGATAATACTTTCACATTTGTTTCTGGAATGGCATTAATTTGTTCTTAGCAATTTTAAATGAAGCTTATAATTCAACATCTCCATTTATCTTACTATTCAACCAAGCAGCATGTATGGTAGATGTCCAATTATGGAGTTTTATATCACTAGTGATCTCTGGGATACTGATGGAAAGTTTCCTCATTCAAGTCAATTTCTACATTACATGGACTATTAAAAGCTGAGTCATTGTCAGAAAATAAATCGTATGTGCTCTACAAAATCTAGAGTTGCTTTGATCCACCCTCAGTATGGTTAATGGAGATAGCAATATCATAGTTAATGGAGTCTGTACAAGTATTCACAGCTGGAAAATACATTTGGAAAATATTTATAATAACTTAGTAATCATTTTTATTTCATACAAATTCTGGTTTTTAGTTTATTAAGTTCTTTGATGCAGACAGATTCCATTTGATGTTGTATTTATCTTATAAATAGCCGTATATATAGTTTTGCTTTAAATTGGTTTTTAATTTGTAGCTTTTTTGGTAGTTTTTGAGACAAGTAGGGACATTTTCAGCTCTTTTTTCAAGCATTTTTTATGAATTCACAAAGTTGAAAGAGGTGATGATTAGTACAGCTCCAGATTAATTTTGAACAGTCAAATCTCCAAACTAGAAAAAAAGAATCACAGTACAAAAATGTAATGGCATATTAGAGTACAGAAAGCTAATTTCCTGTTGCTGTTACAGATTCACTCACTAAAAATGTCAGGCAATCTTATTTTGTAATTTTAACACAACAGTGGAGAGCTGTTATAATAGAGCAAGTATTTATGATAATTAGGTTTTGCTGAATAATGTGGTTCTTCAAAGATGATAGTTGTAGATATTGATTTTCCAAATGGACTGAGCCATTGATTGAATGCAGTTTGAAGAGGAACCAAATTAGTCTTTTGAATTTACCTGGGGTTGCTACGGGTGAAATACATTACCAGAGGAATCCCATAGCTATTGTTAATAGGTCAAGGACTCCCTTGTTCGTTGGTTCACTTGTGGGATCATTTCTTAGTTAATCATGTTTACCTGTAAAAACCACAAGTGACTCCAAGGATGTTGCTCCAATGATTAGTATTTTTTTCTTTGCTAAAATAAATGAATTCTGGTGTTGAATAAAAATGGTAAGTGTTTTGATTCATATAGAAAAATAAGGAAGTAGAATGTCAATAACATTTGCAAATAGAAGTTATTATTTTAATAGAAGAAAGAAGTTTCTCTGCAGAGACAACTGCCAAAATAATAAGACAAATAAACAGTCCTCAGGGAGAAAACAATAGAAAACATCTTTCTATGAACAAAAGAAGCAGATTATTCTTTAATTCTTATGAAGCAAAGATACCTTAATCCACAAAGACTAGTGCAAACATACTCAAATTGATGAAATTCTTTATAAGATTCTAAATATGTATTTTTTCACATTTGATCTTTCAAAAATTACAGTATCATAGTTTTATTGTGTATACCGAGTACAAAATGTTTAATTTAGTTTTTCTAAAATGATGATATAATTTTTGATAAATAAAAAAATCTAAACTTCTATAGAAATATTCTCTATTCTGCTTCTCAAACTATCTGTAGCATACACAATATATCAGAAAATAACATACAAAAATTTACAGTATTTTTCTTTAATTGGATCTTAAAATATAACAAGAAGTGAAGTTGAAGAAAATTTTAGTGTGTCTATCAGATAGTGTGTCTCCCAAGTTTCTTTTCTTTACCTATTAACAGTGACCAAATATGCAATTTAACTGATTATCATTCTTGTGCATAGGCCTATAAAATTATTTCATTAGTTTAAGAATAAGTGCTTTCTACATAGCATATCCATTTTTAATATGTCATTGAACTTACATTAATACATATTTGCATATTTAATATTTGTGGAATTGGTTAAAATAAGACCTTAAAATGACAAGTAGTGGCATTTGATTTTCTTCTATTTGATAAATCATAAGAAGAGTGTATTATTTAACCTTCACTATGTTCAGTAATCTTTGTTGGTTTATCTCTGCCAAGTTTTATTTGGGTTTCTGAGACACTTCCTCTTAGGTTAGGCTATTCATTTTAGTAGTTCATCTTTTCTTTCTAGTAGGTATTATATTTTGTTTTACATAATAATTCATATGCTGATATTTCATTATACACACATAAACACATCTCTACACAAACACATATATGTATACTATGTACATATAGCCTGTATATCCAGTAAATGTCAATACACATATTTCTTGCAGTTTTAGATAATTCTAGCATTAGAATATCAAACTTTTCTTTGCCAATTTCATGATTATATTTCATAGCAGCTCCTATATGTTCAATCACATCTCTACACATTATCTTAACTTATTTCTGTTTAATTACTATTATTTCTTGGTTCATTTTTTTTTTGATCCATTTTCCATTTCAAAAATTATTTCTTTTATTGCATCCACTGCAGGATATAAGCTTTTAACTGAGCTTTATTTTTATTCTAATATCTAATAATCTCAATTCTAGAAATTATAATTGCACACTTCTTCCTTATAATTATGTTATGCCTGATCCTTTTTACTCCCTATTTTGAGTAATTGATTCATAATTTGTGACTTATTTTTAACATTTCATTTTTAATTAATATTATCTAATTAAAATGTTTTTACTACTATTTTGGTAGTTACCCTGAAGATTATATGTATTTTGCCATTCAACTATAATAAAAACACTTATGTTGTTGCATTCCTGAAAATACTAGAATATTTGATGACCTTGGTAATGTTGTTATCATAAACTTTAATTCTATACCTATTTCATTGCTTTAAGGAAATTATAATCCATTTTCAATAGTCCACATAATTAACAGTTTATTTATGATTTTCATTTTTTTTTGTTCTTTCCTGAATTTCCATGTCCTTCTGTGCTATTTTCTAGATGCCTAAAGAATACTAATTAGATTTGTAATAAAATTTTCAATGAAGATATGCTTTAATAAATTCTCTAAAATACTAATTCTAATTAATAATGTACTTATTAGGTGTTTTTAATTAAAAACATCATTTATTAAATATGTTTGCAAAACATCTGGAATAGAATTCTACATTATGACTAATTATGTTAATACAATAGCATTATGCTAACACAATAGCATTCAATTATCTTCTGGCTTCTATTGTTTTGTGAAGTTGACTGTGAGTTTTTGTTGCTATTGTTTGTTTTTTTGGTGCTTTCTGAAAGAAAAAATGTCACTTTCTCTAGGTCCTTTTGATATTTTCTCTTTATATTAGATTTTTATCAACTTATTAATTTTACTTGCCATTTCCAATATGATTTTTTGCTTGTTTGTTTGGGATTTACAGAGTTTCTTCTGCCTGTGTATTGTTGCAGTAATTTTGAAAAATTCTCGGCTAACAGTTAACATCATGTTGCTTTTTCTTTATTTTCTGTGTTCTCTCCTTCTGGGACTCCATTTGCTTATATATAAGAATTTTCTTTATGTTTATAATGGGGGGAAGTTTTCTTACATGTCCCTGGAAACTTTATACATCCCAAACAAGAAATAGAGGGAAGGGTCAAGCACATGTTGACCCAAGTCCTGACAGAACACGTGAGATTCTCCCTTGAATATGGAAAGATGGGCAGTCTAGTGAGGAACTGTCACAGGCCATTTCTCAGCTGCCTCACTAATCTTCAGGAGGCTCTTCGTGTTGCCTGGGACTGGCACAAGGCAGTAAATACCTTCCTGGTCCCAGTGGAGCATGGGATTTTACAACTTGCATCAATTTGGATATAGCAGGAGACCATAAAACCAATTCCAGCAATCTACAATTCACCTGTCACCTGGCCCCTCCATATCATAGCCATTTTATGTGATCAGGGACATGAGGAGCGTCACAATGCTGATCTTATTTATGTCGCCTGGGTAAGTAATTACCTGTCTAAATCCATGTAAGTTTCTTGTCTGCTTATCAACCAAATTCATGCAAGTGTGAAAAGTCAACCCAGGGCTTTTTAATCAGTGCTGCTCAGGGATAGCCTGACTGCTTGGCATCCCATGGATCTCTTTTACTCTGCTTTACTTTTTTTTGTTTAATTATTATTTTCTCCTCTGCTTTATTTGTCTCTCTGTTCACCTCTGCTGTCATTCACCACATGGAATCTACTCCAAGTTTGGCCAATCAAACTTGTAATTTTAGTATCATACCTATTTTCACTTATAGAACAAACTTGTTTTCAATCTAATTTATATTAATCCATTTCATTATTGAATTGATCATTTTTCTCAATTTTACTGAACGTGTAAGTTACATTACTTTTCAATCACATGTCGTGTAACCTTAGTATATGGATCATTCATTGTGATCAAT
Source organism: Geosciurus inauris (assembly GCA_004024805.1). Lineage (NCBI taxonomy): Eukaryota > Metazoa > Chordata > Mammalia > Rodentia > Sciuridae > Geosciurus > Geosciurus inauris. The sequence goes on along the minus strand of PVHX01024847.1, from coordinate 14,032 downwards.
GAATAGACAGCTTCTGCTGTCTATTTTTGTTCTAAGGCTTCAGTCATATCTTCTTTTGCAATAAATAGTGATATTGATTAAAAAGGAGATGCTTTTATAACACTATAAATGACCAATATTCTATTTAATCCTGCAGAAAGGGGGTACCCTATTCACTGTGGTATACTTGGATATGTATATATATCATATGTGTATGTATGTATATTTATGCGTATGTATTCATACACATATGACATGAAATTTTAATTTCTTCTATTCTTTCTTCATGTCTTGTCATTTTCTTTTTCTTTTTTTTAAATATTTTGTTTAGTTGTAGATGATTACAATATCTTTATTTATTTTATGTGGTGCTGAGGATCGAACCCAGTGCCTCACTTATGCGAGGCATGCGCTCAACCGCTGAGCCATAACCCCAGCCCCTTGTCATTTTCTTTTTTATTTGACTCCATTTGGTACCCTTTGTATCCATTCCGGACTGAGATCTTATAATGATGCTTTAGCATCCTTATTCCTCAGAAATACTAAAAATCTTATTGTTCAGTATTGCAGCCAGTGATAGGCATAACTTGGTTCCTATCTGCCACACCAAGTCCTCGTATCATTTCCTTTTACTTTATAAAGGCATAATTCCCAGGCATCAAAGTACTGAGCTTTTTTATTGTTTTCACTTTCTTTTTGAGAAGAATAGTTTAACCACACCTGATTATTAATTTTAAGAAATGAGCCCTGTGGCCCAGCAACCACACTGCCACTCTCCTCCTCCCAGAACTACATAGGGTAGGGCTCCGTCAAGTGTGAGATTGTGTGTTTTATTTGCCATTAGATGTACTCACATTTGGGTAATCTCTTTTGAATTTGGATCAAACATGATATTCATTTCAAAATTAGAATTCATTTTCCAAAGTAAAATCAATAATAACTGACATTTTGTTTAACTTGAAACTTACATATAAAAAGTATATACATGTGAAGTTTTCAATGACATTGTGAAACTAAAATGTCTAAAAATTCTTTTGTATATTGTGAAATAAGTATAAAAAACAAAGTTAGACATTAAATTAATTCAATAACAATAATTAGACATTATTCTTTTTTTTTTTTTTTGGCACCAGGGATTGAACTCAGGGGTACTCAACCACTGAGCCACATCCGCAGCCCTATTTTGTGTTTTATGTAGAGACAGGGTCTTATTGAGTTGCTTAGCGCCTCGCCAATGCTGAGATTGGCTTTGAACTCGTGATTCTCTGTCTCACCCTCCCAAAGTGCTGGGATTACAGGCGTGCACTGTCATGCCCGGCTTACACATTATTCATTTAAGAACTTAGAAGTGGCTTAAAATTCATGGTGTGAAACAGATACAGCAGATGTGCAGCCAGCAACAACTGAGTTGTAAAAAAGTTTTAGTAAGTTGTAAGACTGTTCTTTCTTTGGGAGGAGAACTGGGGCTAAAAGTTATAAAATCTTAATCCAAACACCAATCTTTTTTCTTCTCATTTGCTAGTAGAAATTATCTTTTATTAAACAGCTTTACTGAGATGTAATTGATACAAAAAAACTGCACATGTTTCATACAGAGGATTTTATGGGCTTGAATATACGTACCCAACCATGAAACCATTACCAAAATGTAATAAACATTGACACTAAAAGTTTTCTCTGGCTCCCTTATCTTTTCAACAAATTTTTGGCATACAATATGGTAGTTGTAATGGTAGGCAGTATAATTATGTATTCTATTTTACAGAAGAACTCTAGAACTTATTCAACTTGCATAACGAAATTTTTATATCCATTTGAAGAAGACTGCTGTTTCTACATGAAGTGATAGATCATATTTTTGTTTACTTCCATTGTGGAGTTCCAGGAGATAAGAAATTTGGAGGGTATCTATGAATTCACTCAAACATATAGAGAGTTCTTTCAATGAATCCAAGTGTTTTATTCATCTGGTAATGGTAGTGTTGTGGTTTAGAAAACATAGATAAAACATGCTGCCTGATGCATTAGAACTTAAATCCAAATTTTTCTTAGCTTTAATTTAATTTTTTGCATATGTCCATTTCATCATGATTTCTTCCTTAACATTTTAAAATGATTGCATTATGTAGTTTTATGTGAATGTTTATTTTTGGTGTAGGGCATAAGGTTTAAAAAAACAAATGAAATAGACATAATCACACACATATATAAAATGTAAACAATTTACAAGTCAAAATACGGTGCTTCATAAAATAATCTTCTCTTGCCAGCAATACTAAAAGAAGCCATAAAAATAGAAAGATATTGAATTAAGATGGAGGAGATATCAAAATTGGATCTGCATATTAATATGAAATTAAATTTCAAAAATAAATACAGAACTTGACATAACATAAACCCAGATATCACTTCAGAGAAAAAGAGTAGTTAGTTAAATTATCCAAAACATCTTTAAGCTACTCTTGGTGTTCTCTCTTTAATCGCTATAAACTTATCTAAAAAAGTGAACATTGCAATTCATTTTTCTCAAAACATCTGAGAATAATAATGAAAATCATAAATTTATATTGTATGATTTAAACATTTTTTATCAGCATTTCCTAATAACTCATAATTTACATTCACTTTTCTGAAGAGAATAATATAAAGACTATGCTGTGAAGGAATGTAAAGATCATTGTGATATAAAGGAGACTTCTCAGCTTGGAGATGTCACAAACTCATGGATTAAAAGATAAAGAAATAATTATGTATTTCTACTAGCAGTGAAGGGTATTGTAGGTAAGTCATATCAATCTTGCAACCAGGACAGCAAAAAAGATAACTATATTTGCTCTAAAAATGCATGTACAGAAACCAATCAAACAGGGAACACAGTAGAGAAAATTTTTGCATAATTAAAATAGCTTCTCTCCTGGAAGTGGTCAGGTGGTTTTGGAGGAGGTTGCTAAGAGGGTGACAACCTAGGAGAAAAATTACCTGAGCAGAAGGGAGTGAATCAAAAGCAGTTTATATTTGGGCACTGTCACATTAAGTCTTTGGTATAAGTGGAAAGCAGAAGCTTTGATGGGTTCTTAAGATCATCACCATAATCAAAGGACTAAGAATACTCTAGAACATCTATTTTCATGGATGAGAATGATTTTTCCATATTTAAACATTGTGAAAATTCAAAAAAAGGGATTTATGAGATGCATGTGACCTAAGAAAGTGCAAGTGTATTAATATAACAAGCTCAGAAGCAAATTGCAATGAAATGTGATTGAAATGTGGTTGAGAAAAAATAGTATGGGTGGCTTTAAGAATTGTGTTAGTGGAAGAAAAGAATAAGTTTGAATAAAAACATAACAAGGTGAGCATGAATGAAAAGATAATGTCAAGAATTAAAACATGACATTTTTGAACAAAGATAATAGAAAATATAAAAAATGAGGTACTATAGATAAGAAATAAGGAAAGAGAGGTGGCTGGTGAGTAGTGCGACTGGTGAACTGTCTTACTTTATTTTTTAAGGATGTAGGAAAGAACACAAGGATAAGAGTTGAGATACTGCCAGTGAGCAAGCATGAATGATCCCTTTAGGCCCACGGTGGAAGTACAAAGAAGAGCATATGTTGTCTTCCCTGAAGATTCCCATGTTAAGATATGGTAACTTTTACATCAGTATCAATTGAATTTATTTATGTAGAATAATTTTAGCAACTTTAGGTAGAATAATTTTGGCAAAACTATTAAAAACAATGTGACAAAAATATTATTGGGTGTAGAATCCTCCTTTATTTTCTCATTCATACAAGTTCTTATGCATTTATTAGAATCACTAGTTTTTGATGTACTCTCCTAATCAAAATTATAATTTTGTACCATGCAATTTCAATTTCTTATTTGATTTACAATTATTGTTTTCTTCATTATATTTCTCTCTTTTCTGCTTAAGCTATATTTGTATAGATTAAAAATAATGAAGCTAAGTAATAAATACATAAAGGAAATACGTCAGAAATCTCTTACTGCATCAAAATCGGTTGAAATACTGATCCATTTAAATGCAGCATCCTCTTCATTCACTCTTGTCAGTAAATTACTATTAAAATAAAAAATATCTAAATAAACTTCAACATTAAAAAATTGGCAAATATTATTCATATGAAAAAATAAACACTAGCAATCAAGATAAATTTGAGTGATCTACTTTCTTAACTAAAAGTTGAGCAAGAAATATTATAAAACATTACCCCCAACAAATGTCTAAGAATATTAATTAGACAACAAATGTCTAAGAATATTAATATTATTTTATAGCTCTATATTTTGATGGCATGTTTATTTTATTTTATCAGATTTTTTACTTGTTGCAATGCTGAGAAAAGAACTCAGGGCCCTATACAAGTTGGGCAAGTGCTCTACCACTGAGAAATATTCTAATAAATGCACTGACTTGGCTTCCTCGTTAAACTTGGTTTATGTTAGCCTTCTTTCTTTTTTGCAATTTTTTACTCTGGAATACTCCTTTACGCTGTGAATTCATTGAAAACCTCAATTTAACATGTGTTGGAAAGATTTTCTAACAGGATAACTGTTTAAAAACTATCTTTCTCTTCTGATTTATGGCCTCTGATCTCTGAGAATTTGTTAATCCTAATTAACTGAATGAGATCCCCTGTGGATTGACTGAGAATATAATTTATTTCACATTCAGAAAAGCACATAAAGTCACTAATTCATGTGACAAGTCAGACAAACATTTTGCTATCTTCTACCTCACTAAATCTCAGACTGGAATTTGTCAGGCTAATATTTTATACTCAAGTGGGGGGCAAAGAGCAGACTTTAATCAAAAAATTACTCACTATTAAACAATTTATATTCTTTAATGTTATAAAAATAAGTACAGATATCTAAATATTATATATTTCAGTATTTATTTATCTCTGGTTGATCTTTACATCTGTCTAGAACTGACTAGGTAATAGACTGTGTGGCAAAACCCATTGATGGAAAGATCGTAGAAAATCCCATATACATGACCATCACTTGGCATTTGCTCAATGAACATCTGTGAATGTAAGAAACACACCAAGTTGCTTGTGTAAAGGAAAAAGACTCAGCATTACACACGCAGTCATACAAGTGAAACTTCTTAAAGGAGTGATGAGAGTTGTATCTAAAGGAGACTGAGGACATTTGAATATTATCCTAGAGATTAATCTGGGATATAAAAATCTATAAAATATTGAAAGACTTTATGTAAAGCAGTGCATTTTCAAAGCTTTCATTTGAGTTACTAGAACAAGGAAAGGAAGTAGAATATTGTTTGATTACAATAGAGTTTATTATAATTTCATATGTTTCGATACTATCTCATGAGGGTATGCAAGATATCCACATAGATGTTTCTCATACTTAAATATACGTTCAGAAGGAGGTTATGAAATTGATGCAATAATTAATTTTATGTGTTAGCTATCCTACAATGCCCAGATGTTTATTCATTCAAACAGTAGCCTAGATGTTTTGGTGAAGGTGTTGGGTTTTGTTGTTGTTGTTGTTTTCCAGATGTGATTAACATTTAAATCAGTAGGATTTTTTTTGGTACAAATTTCAGACATACCAACCACCAAAATTACATGAGCCAATTTCTTAACACAAGTGTTTGTTTATACAGAGAGATATATCGTGATCTAGATCTTGCTCTCTTTCTTCCCTTTCTCTCTCTTCAAAGACACACACACACACACTATACAGTGTATAATGACGTGATAAACAGCAGACCACATACAGGAAAGTGGTCCCATGTGATTACAGTAGAGCTAAAAATCTATCATCTGACATTGTAGCCCTTGTGACATACTATAACAAGGTACTACTCATGTCTTTGTGATGATGATAGTACATACAAACCTATTGTAATTCCAGTTGTATAAAAGTACAGCAATACAATTATTACAGTATATAATAACTAATGAATGTGTATGTTACTAGTATACGTATTTACTTCTATCTTTAGTTTAGAATATACTCCTACTTTAAAAAGGGTTTACTGTATGACATGCCACGTTCTGCTGGTGGAAGCCTTGCAGTTCTCATGTTTAACTCCTCTCTTGATTTTATCAAGAGGTCATGTGGATTGATCGATCTATACCACCTAAGTACATGTAAGTACATTCTGATATTTCACAATACAAAAATTACCTAACAATATATTAGAAAATATGCTTGTTACATGACACTTGACTTTGTGTATCTATTCCTGCAAAGGTTCCTAGGTTTGGCAGGGGATTGGAATAGACTCTGCTGCTACACTATCTAAACCGCATTAGGCCAGCTGGAGAGGAAAGCAAATCCTTAGTACCACTATCAGTTGCATTAACCCAGTGAGACAGAACACTGGCACCAGGCAAGCAAAGGAGAATTGTTACTCACAAATATCAAGAATAAACAGGGGGGGCTGGGATTGTGGCGCAGTGGTAGCGTGCTCGCCTAGCACTCGTGAGGCACTGGGTTCGATCCTCAGCACCACATAAAAATAAAATAAAGATATTCTGTCCACCTACAACTAAAAAAATAAATAAATATTAAAAAAAAAAAAAAAAAAGAATAAACAGGGACCCAGGATACATAATGAGCTAGAACTTCAAGTTCCAGAACTGCCTGTGCAGGATAACATGGTGTCTGGTCTGTACTGCTACACATTTCCTTGTAAGTGAGGGACCCAGGAAGTACTTTGCCACAACTTTTTATGCCCTGGGCAAAACTTGGATTGGGAAGCTCAAGCTTTGTAGAACATCCTATTCTGGGAGGGACATGGACCTAGCCTAGGTTATTATAGAGAGTTCCTCCACTCAGCCAACTGTGTGCTTATCTTGAGACTGTAAACAATTTGGAAGGGAATTAGATCAATCAATGCCACCTGAGGACCTAACCACCACCATATGTCACTATCTCTTTATTCCTGCACCTATATCAATACATGGACATTCATTATGTTTGCCTGTTCACTGTGTTTCTCTTGAGTACTCTGCCTAATAAAGTGAATAGTGACATTGTTTCTAGAAGATAATGGCCCATGCATAGACTGCTGTAAAGATCTATGGACCCGACAATAGATTAAAAACTCAATTATAATTCAAATATAAAGGTCATCAGTGACATTTAAAAGAACACTTTCACAGTAATTGTAGTGACAGAAACCATGTTGAAACATACTGAGAAATTAGCACACTCTGATAAAGGGAAGTCAAGACATGAGGAACTTTTTGAATAAAATGTCTATTAAGAGGAATGATAGATATATAGGAGAAAAATCAAATGGAGGCAATTATGTATTTGCAAATACAAATTATGTATTTGCACATACAAATACATAATACAAATTAAATTATGTATTTGTATGTGTTTTAGATTAGAAACACCAGGGATATAAGAAGATAAACTGATAAAGGAAAAGAGATTAATAATCTAAAATAAGAAAAAAAAATATTGGCTGATAAAGATTCTAGGAAAAAAGAAGAAGCCAATAGATAGAAAACAGGTGGAATGCAACAATTTGTGCCAAAAATTAGATACAATTGCATAAGAAAGGTGCAATTATACCTTATAAATGTAACTAAAAACCTTCAAAACAAAAAAAAAAAATTGAAAAGGGACCATAAGAGGAAAGGTTGAAGAGAGAATTGATCTGAGTGCAGGTGGATATGGGCAGTCCCATTTGAAGGTGCTCACTTTTTCTGTCAGGTTGGAAGTAGGGAGGAAGGTGACTAAGTAGTGTGGATAGATTGTAAATCATCAATGCCTCATTCAAAATCCTCATTTTGCTGGTGACTGTGAAAATATACAGGCCTGGTAAAAAATGACAAATGGTAAGAGTTAATATTTTGTTTACCTACTTGAAGCCTGGAGAATTTCTACATGATAGTGAAGAGTGAAAAATATAGGGCAAAAGTTTAAATGCTAGAAAACAGTTTTGATAAAGAAAGTCCTCATGAATAGTGACATTTTTTAAAAACATTTTTTAATTGTAGATGGACACAATGTCTTTATTTTATTGCCTTGTATGTGGTGCTGAGGATCGAACCCAGGACCTCACGCATGGGAGGCAAGCGCTCTACCGCTGAGCTACAATCCCAGCCCGAATAGTGACATTTGACATAACATATTCGGTAGGAAGGTTTACATAAAAAGACAAGTTCCTCCAAGAACATTGTAGGGCTGAAGATATTATGACCCAGGGAAGTTACAAGATATTCAGTGGATCATGAAGCATACAATTTGCCTGCAACAGCAGCATGAAAGTTAGCTGGAACTGTTTTATAACCAGCACTAGATACTTGTAAGTTTTTATAGCATCCATTTTTTGGCCTGCATATTTGATGTACTATGAAATATTTCTCTGAAAATGCGGATATTTCAAGTACAACAAAGAGTAGAAAGTAAACTCGCAAGCATACCAGTGGTAACCACAAATTAATCCCAAGGGCTCCCTGAATCATGCACCATATGTAGTTGCACACAGCTTCCTCCACCAACATGATAAGGCAATAAGATTCTTACTGGAGTAGCTGAGGTTAAAACATATACAAAAAGTAAAATATTGTCATGTTTCATAAATAATCAAAGAAACTCTTTCCATGTAATACCACCTTCATTGCTATTTTATAATTTAATATCTCTGGTCTGATCAATTATCAAAATGGAATCATTTTATGTTACATCATTTGAGATTGCTCTACTAAATCTGAAATGGAAGTGAAAGGAGAAGGCCATACATGTTGGAAAAAATCCAGTTTTTCGGAGTTGTTAAATAATGTTATTTATTTGTGCTACTAGTCACTAAAGGCTACTTTCATAGTGTTTTTCCAACTCAATTTGATACGGACATATATAATGGCATTAATTTTGCATTTTAGGGGAGATATGTAAAGTACATATAAAAGTATGAAATATATGGGAAATATTGTCTTTCTTTGTAGCTGGACTTTTAAAATCTCTAATGCTAAGTTTTCTGATCTGTGCCACTAAAATATGCACAGAAACACTATCTGGGTCAAATCTAACTCTATGATTTCTTTGTTTCTCAGTCTAGTTTTTAGCTATGTTTGAATTTTAGCTCAATTGTGAAAGTATTTTTATGCAACCCATAACAATACTGAAGTTAAGAAATTATGCAGGTTCTGGACTGGGCATGCAGCTCAGTGCTAGGGTGTTTGCCTAGAATGCCCCAGCCTCTGGCTTCATACTCTGCACTGGAGTCCCCATCATCAAAGAAAAATGAAATTATGCAGATTATTTTAATAAAATGCACTTCAAAAATATTTTCCCTGATCAATAGAACTAAAAGTGGAATATTTATGTTTCCAAATGCTTTATTGGAAAGTCTTACAAAAGTGAAAACATGACAATTATATTTAAAAAAATAATGATCTTTCTTTTATTTCTAGTACCTTTCTTTTCTCCATCTTTCAGTGAATCATTTATTCTAATGACATGTCAAACACACACACACGAGAAGATAAATATTTGCTCCTTTTGGGGAAATCATGCTTGTCATAGTCTGAGTTCAAATATACATTAATTTGATTAAGATCTGTCTATGTGTGAGAAGACAGTATTTGCCCAACTGTTAGCATTGCCAGTACCAAGGCAGCAGTCCACACTGTGCTCAGCATGTGATTACAGTAAAATACTTGAAAATGGATTTATGATCTTCAAGTATAATATGGAAAGTTCGAATTAATTTGATGTGTTTTAGAATTCTATATCCTGACAGTTGGCAATTTTATACTACAGGTAATATCACAAGAAATATAAAGAAATTATACCAAGTTGTCCATTTATGCTTTTGAAAGTTAGGGATTTTCATGTAGATATTGTCATTTCTTTTTCTTTTTTTGGTACCAGGGATTGAACTCAGGGGCACTCGACCACTGAGCCACATCCCCAGCCCTATTTTGTGTTTTATGTAGAGACAGGGTCTCACTGAGTTGCTTAGCGCCTCGCCGTTGCTGAGGCTGGCTTTGAACTCGCGATTCTCCTGTCTCAGCCTCCCTAAGTGCTGGGATTACAAGCGTGATCCACTGTGCCCAGCTTAGATATTGTCATTTCTAATGCTCGTGACAGCATATGATATATTGACAAGAAAGAAGATATTTAAAATAAAGATATTTTACTTCCATTTTATTTCTAAAAACAAGCCATATGAAATGATACCTTTCCAGTGGAGTGTCATTAATGTACCGCTAATTGATACATAGTTCTGTCTGGAATTTCTAGGCTAAGCCCATCCACCTTAGTGCTGCAGTAACTACTACTTATTAACACATTATTATATGCAGTATTTAGTGTGCTTCATATATTTGTGCTTTTAATATATGCAGTTAATGGTTATTTATAATTTTTAAATAGTCAAAATAGGAATATAAAAATACAGAAGTTTGGAAAAGTAATTTACCTCTCTCAATTGTGAATCCTAATATGGCATGAGCTGATGTCAAAAGCCTCTTTTCTAAGAAAATATCATTTCATATATATACATGTATGTTTGAGAACATTTCATACATGCATATATGCATATGCATATGTATGTACATTCACACATGTGTGTATGTGTGTGTATATGTACACATGCATGTATTTTATTTTTTTCCCTTTTTTATTTGTTCTTTTTATATATACATGACAATAGAATTTATTTTGGCATATTATACATACATGGAGCATAACTTGTTCTAATCAGGATCCTATTCTTGTGCTTATACATGATGCAGAGTTAACATGGTGGTGTTTTCAAATACCAGGATAGGAAAGTTTTGTCTGATTAAGTCTACTGTCTTTTCTATTTTCCTCCTCCTCCCTTCCCTTTATTCTCACCTGTCTATTCCAATGGACTTCTATTCTTCCTCTCCCCACACTCCCTTGTTATGGGTTAGCATGGACATATCAAAGAGAACACTCAGCTTTTGGATTTCTGGCTTATTTCATACATGTATATATGTATATGCACACACACGTGTGTGTGTGTGTGTGTGTGTTTGCACATGCTTCTGTATTTTTTTACCCCCCAATACTGGATACTGAACCCAGGAGTGTTATACTTCTGAGATACATTCCCAACCCTTTTAATTTTTAATTTTGTGAGAGAGACCTGCTCAAGTGTTGAGGCTGGCCTTGAATTTCCAGTCCTCCTACTTCAACCATCAAAGTAATGGGAATTATAGGCAGGGGCCACTGCTTTCAGCTAAGATCATTTAAATAAGAAGTACAGTGAGTCAAAATCCATTCTTCTGTCATGTATAACTAATTAGATCAAATTAAAAATTAAAAAAATAAAAGTAATATTTATCAATCAGGGAAATGCCAATCAAAACTACATTGAAGCTGGGCGCAGTGATGCACGCCTGTAATCCTAGCATTGTGGGAGGCTGAGACAGGAAAATTGCAAGTTCAAAACCAGCCTCTGCAATGGTGAGGCACTAGGCAACTCAGTGAGACCCTGTCTCTCTATAAAACACAAAACAGGGCTGGGGATGTGTCTCAGTGGTCGAGTATCCTTGAGTTCAATCCCCAGTACCAAAAAAAAAAAAAAAATCTACATTGAGTTTTGATCTCACTTTCTCACTTTAGTCAGAATGGCAATTATCAAGATTACAAATAAGAATAAGTGTTGGCAAAGACGTGGGTAAAAATGTTCATTCATATATTGTCATTGGGATTACAAATTAGTGCAACCACTCTGGAAAGCAGTAGGAAGATTTCTCAGAACACTAGGAGTAGAACTGCTATATAACCCAGTTATCTCACTTCTGAGTATATATCCAAAAGATATAAAATCAACACACTATAGGGATACAGCCACATCAATGTCTTTAGTATAACAATTCACATTAGCCAAGATATGTCACCTACCTAGATACCCATCAACAGATGAATGGATAAAGAAAAAGGGGTATATATACACAATGGAGTATTAGTCCACTAAGAGGTAAAGAAGAATGAAATCATGCATTTGCTGGTAAACAAATGCAACTGGAGACCATAATGCTAAGTGAAATAAGCCAGATCCAAAAATTCAGAGTTGAGTATTTTCTTTGATATGTGGAAGTTAGTCCAAATAAGGAAAAAAAAAGAAAAAGAAAGAAGAAAAGAAAAGGAGGTAAGGATTCTATCAAAACAGAAGAAAGATTAGTAGATCCGGAAAGGGATTTGGGGGGAGGGAGAGAGAGAATGGTATAAGAGAATTACTCTGACCTAATTTTCCTATATACATATATTATTACCACTGTGATTCTCACCTTTATGTACATCCACAAGGCACTAATATTTTTAAAAAATTAAGTAAATACCAGAAAAATCAGTAGAGTAGAGGGAGAGGAACAGGGGAAGGAAGAAGGAGAGGGAAACAGAAGTACTGGGACCGAATTACAACAAATTATATTCCATGTCTTTATAATTATGTTAAAATGAATTATAAAAAGAACTAATAAAAAAAGAAAAAGGAGAAATAAAGGTGATTATCACCAAAGTGTCAACATTTATCTCTTTATTTTTCTGCATTAAATTTGTACATCTATCATCTATCTATGTTATTTTTGTGACTTCATTTATTTAAAGCTGTGTTAGTTTTCCACATTAGATATGATAAAATTTCAATGTTCCATCATCTAGTGCCAAGCATAGAATCAATTTAACATTAAGTTGTCAGGAATCAGTTTTAAAAGATAATCAATTAGTTGGCATTCATATTTCTTTGTCAAGAATTTTAAACCAAGATATTATATTTATATCAATCTGATATACATAAATCATCAAGGATCAAGTCAAATTGCCACTATGCTATTAAAATTAACACATGGTTTGAAGAATACTTTTGTGACTTTGTGGTAAAAAACTTAGATTTCTTGAAAACCAAAAACAAATTTATGAGATTCAATATTTAAATTGTAGGTACAATTCAATATTCTGAAATAGAAATGTGATTCAAGTCAAGAATTAAAATCTTCTCTTTTTAATTTTGAATGTTTACACTATTTGCATTTTTAGTGTGATTATGCATTTAGAATAAATTAAAATACTTTTCTTAAAGCTTTATACATATAGAAATTTTAAAAATGAAAAGTTGAATAGGAATCTAAAGGGCATGTTCTCCATGTATTTCATAAAAATAATTAGTAAATAATACTAAAGTATATTATTCAATAGGAAAATGAATATGCAATAATTTAAATTGAAGAGTCTGAAATACCCAAAATATTCAAAAGGGAAATCAAAATAATAATTTTTATGCAAAACATTAACTGATATTTGATGAAAGAATGAAAGTATATCAATTTATAAATGGAATAACTAACAATAAAATAAATAAATGGTAGTTTAAATAAGGTGTTGATTTTAAATTTTAAAAGGAAATAATTTGTAATAAACAAGGATTGAGTCTAAAATACACACTGAAAACAATTTTAAATTAGATAAAATCCATACAATTAAAATAAACTCATGCAAAAAAATTATAAAATGAGACAACACACCATCAAGACTTTCCAGGATATAAAAAAAATAAAGGACAAGAAAACATATTTCAGGAGAGTTTACTTAAAACCCAGAGATTGAAGATGTGAGTGAGTCCCCACATGATCTGAAAAATTTAGGAAGCATTGATTAGAAAATTATAAGACTAGTGGCTCAAGCCTGTAATCCCAGCACTTAGGGAGGCTGAGACAGGAGAATCGCGAGTTCAAAGCCAGCCTCAGCAACAACGAGGCACTAAGCAAGCAACTCAGTGAGACCCTGTCTCTACATACACACAAAACAGGGCTGGGGATGTGGCTCAGTGGTCGAGTGTCCCTGAGTTCAATCCCCAGTACCAAAAAAAGAAAAAGAAAAATACAAGTCTAAATTCCTCAGGGTGCCATAAACCCTAAGATTTGCAATTGAACAAACACATGTTTTATTATCAGTTAAAAAACAACATCAAGACAAAATATTTGATGAGACTAAAATAGAATTAATTTAAAACAATTCAGATTTAGACTTCATTTAGTCATTTCTTTTAATCTAGTAA